>JAQHUG010000743.1:84810-100972 GCA_028555095.1 Dicrostonyx torquatus | reverse complement strand
TGATGCCCTTGGTGTTCCTTCCTGGGTTCCCAGACATCTGCTGCACACCGGGCAATTCTGTGCAATTTCACATCACTAGAGAAATGTTCCTACCACGAGGTAGTCCTTCATGGGTTGGGTCTAGGGTGCTGCTCACACACTAGCCGTGCCCTGGGCAGTCAGGATACTGACCTGGCCCCCGTGAGGACCTTTCTGACGTTAGTGAGCCCACACTTGGCCACCAGTGTTAATGGTCTGCGCAGACTCTGGGCCTAGGGGATTTCTACCACACTGAATTCTGCACGGTCTGACTCAAAGTTCCTTCCATACTGTGTGTGGGAACCCTGCCAGGTTCCAGCACATATGCCCATGCCCATATCCCCAGAGAGCAGTTACTGGAGGGTCTGGGGCTAACCAGCCACCAGCTCGGCAGAAGTCTTTGAAAAATGGCACCTGGCCACTACTCTGGTTGGGTACTGAAGGGAGATGGTTTTCCAGCATCTCTCCTGCTGTGACTGTTTGCAACTTTTGCCTCCCTTGCCCCCTCTCTCCCACCTTAAAATATCTGTTACTGAGAGAACAATGAAGATTTTCAGGGGACTTCTGTCTTTCCATAGCTCTGGTCTCTTCTACTAGGAGAAGGTGCGCTCTAGACCCACCAAATCCCTCTTTCATGAACTCAGGACATTTTTTTTATAGTGGTATACTATTTGTGTTTTAATAAATAAAGCTTGCCTGAAGATCAGAATGCAAAACAGCCACACTAGTCAGCCATACATGTCAGGCAGTGGTGACATACACCTTTAACCCCAGCAGCCACACTAGTCAGCCACACAGGCCAGGCAGTGGTAGCATACACCCTTAATCCCAGCATCCACACTAGTCAGTCATAGAGGCAGGGTGGTGGTGGTGTACACCTTTAATCCCAGCATGAGAGAGGAATATAAAATGGAAGCAAACAGGTCTCAGCTCACTTTCAGTTTGAGCATTCGTGGAATCAGGATCTCCCATTTCAGTCTGAGGTAGAGGGTAATAGCCAGTGGTTGGCCGCATTGCTTTTCTGACCTGTCCCTGGGTTTTTATTATTCGTGCTATACTTTTTCCTTCTGCCTTGTAAAGTTTCATTCCATATTTTGATAACATGCTACAGGATTCTAGCCATCACTCACTGCTTCTGATAGCTTTGTCCAAATCACCCCAACTATTCCTGGCAGATTTTCATGTGTGCCCGTGCGGCGTGTGCCAGCCCCATCAGAGTATGTTCCATACTCTACAGAGTTAGGCCCTGCCCTCAGCACTGCACACGAGCCTGGTGTCACTCTCCTTTGTGTGTCCCTCATCTCTGACAGCAGCAAAGGATGTTTCTGTCTGTCACTGTTTCACATGAAGGACCCAGAACACAGGACTCTTTGTGGCTCTGACGACAGAATTCTTCGGGGGTCAAAACCTGGTTTCTGACAGCCCTGATAAGCTAGTCATGGCCACACATTTACAATAAGCCTATTGATGTGGTAGGGACAGAGCAAAGGAGAAAAAGGAGATTCAGGACCAGGGAAGAGGGACAGAGAGGTTAGTGACTCCCGGCTACCCATCAAGTGCATCTTTAGGGATCCTGACATGCGGTTTAGTTTAAGTATGTGGCAGGAGGACCTTTCCCTGTCTGTTCTCTGTTCTCTAGCATTTCGCCTAATTCTCTCTCTCTCTCTCTCTCTCTCTCTCTCTCTCTCTCTCTCTTTCTTCTTTGCTATATATGCTAGAGATTTCTGGTCATCACTCACCTCTCCTGATGGCTGTTGTCCAACTTTTCCCCAGTACATTCTCTGGAGATTCTATCAGATTGTGCATGTGTGTTCCCCTCCATCATGGATCTTCACGGTCTTGACCCTAACCCTCCTGCCTCCGCCTCCCAAGTGTGCTGACTTGGGTAGCCATGACACCCAGATCACCTGAGTCACTCTAAAGTGTGTCTGTTTATCCATGTCTAGAAAACAGTATAGTAATTTATCAGATGAGACTTGTAGACAGAATGTATAAAATTTCTATGTGAATTTTGCTGTTGCTGTTTTGAAAAAAATAATCTCCTGTAACTCAGGAAAGCCTTGACCTCCTCTGCTTCCCGAGTGCTAGGATAATGGCATGCTCCATCCTGCCCTGTTTCATTGGAAGGATTCTGCTAATACATTATTAGAGGATATTTTTTAATACAAACAATAAAACAGTCTGGAGAAGTGTAATAGCCTTATGTTCATGGAATCCATGCCAATTTAAAAGGATCAAAAAGAAATTAGAATTCCATAGACGTCCATACTTAAATATGGCCAAAGTTCTCAACAATGACCTAACCATACCCCTCTAGATCAGCAGTTCTCGACCTGTGGATTGTGACCCTTTCGGCAAACTTCTATCTCCAAAAATATGCAATTTATAACAGGAGCAAAATTGCAGTTATGGATCAGCAAGGAAAACAGTTTTTTGGTTAAGGGTCACTGTGACATGGTGAACCGTATAAAAGGGTCACAGCATTCGGAAGGTTGAGGACCACTGCTCTAGCTAAGCCACTGACTAACTTTAGCCAGCAGCAGAGGGGAGGCCATAAATAAGAGATCAGAAAACACATTGTAACTAAGGAATCTCCAGGAGCTTGTTCCAAGCCCCATAATGGAAGACCTCACCTCCAGCCAGATCGCCGGAGGCAGAGTGCTGAAAGGACATCTCAGGCAGCATCCCAGCTCTGCGACCTGAGCCGCTGACCAGGACTGAACTGGGAGGCATCACTGGAAATGGCAGAAACAGTGGTTCTTGCTAGCTTCACAGAACCGTACACGGGGTAATCTACACCCCCCTCGTTCACATGGAGCGGACCTCCTCCCAGGAAACTGAAACCAGAAACCGCCTTGCTAAACAACTTCTCAAAATGTTGCACCTGCGTCCCTGCGCCACGCAGCTGGTGGAGCCCTTCTTCCTGCCTCCTCTGAACTCCCTTGCATTATAGTTAGAGGTGCGTTGTCTTCCTCCTTCATCTCAAAAAATGTAAAAGTTAATTCATCGCCCACCAACCCTTCCCTAGTCGACTCCAACAAAGATAAAATCTAAGCTCTCAAGATGGCATTGGTGGTTGAGCATTTGAACTCTTTACCATCAGTTAAGACTTCTTAAGGCTTCCAAAACTTTCTATGAAACGTGTGACCAGATTAAAGGCTGAGTTTTTGATAACTAGTACTGAAAGGAGATGGTCACAGAAGCCCTACTTTAAAATACGATTCATTAGCTGGGCGGTGGTGGCGCATGCCTTTAATCCCAGCACTCGGGAGGCAGAGGCAGGCGGATCTTTGTGAGTTCGAGACCAGCCTGGTCTACAAGAACTAGTTCCAGCACAGGCTCCAAAGCCACAGAGAAATCCTGTCTCGAAAAACCAAAATAAATAAATAGATAGATAAATAAATAAAATATGATTCATTTCCATAGCATCCAATCAACACACAAGACTCCCCTCTGGATGGAGATGCAGCAGACGAGGAGGACTCAGTGGTGTTTTAAGCCCACAGTGTAAAGAATCTTGGGAAAGTACCACCTGTCCCAATTTGGTGACGTATCAACGAGAGAAAAAAAAAATCACAATTAGCCCACTTGGTTGACGCATTGCTTTAATCCCAGGGATCTAGAGCCAGGAGCAGGTAGATCTCTGAGTTCTAGACCATTCTGATCTACATAGCCACTTCCAGGCTTCACACTGAGACCATGCTTCAAAAGAAGACTACAATTATTTGGAGATGTTCGTGAGACTATTTCTGCTGGGCCTGGAGAGATGTGTCAGCCATGAAGTACCCTTGCTGCCCTTCCAGGGGACCTGAATTGATTTCCCGGCACAAATTCCTGTAACTTCAGCTCCAGGGTTTCCATATTCCTCTTCTGGGTCTTACGAATTCATACTCCTTGCATACACACAGAGACACACAAAAATACATACAAGTAAAAGAGAATCTTAACATTGTTTCTCCTAAAATATGCCCGCGAGACTGTATTTTTCTGCAACTCAAAGGAAAACAAAACTGTTAAAAAGGAAATACCAAACCCACGCAATTTGTCGTGAGAAAGATGAAGATAAGGACGACCAAAAATGTTAAACAGCCAAAAGGATCTTTGCATAGCATCATTTCATTTTGGAAAACAGTCCTTTCTCTGTTTATTCTACTTACTTGAAATCGGTTATTAATGTCCACACTGAATCAAATGCCTCAAACCCTCTCGTTCCTAACGTGCAGACATGAATTGGTGTAATCCACAGGCACACAGTCACCATTGATGGCTACACCATGTCTAAGCCGTGTACAGATTCTGACACCAAAACCTTTGAGAATTACTGACTTTCTGGGTTCTGGGCTAGGACTCAAGGATGTTGTGATCAGAAGAAGCAGAACAACGGGGATCAGGGTAAAGCAACTTGTGTTCAGACATTGATCCCAGGATACCAGGATGCAGAACTGGGTCCAAAGTAGGGCCTTAAGTATTTCTTTTCCAAGAATCCATCTCTCCATGACCCAACCCACCAGGTATACATCACCACCTTTGGGAATTCTTAGAGAAGCCAGTCAGCCTCCTCCACATCAGAGTTATAAGGAGAAGCGATACCAGTCCTGGCTGAGATGCCACTCATCTCGGAGGATGAGGACACCTAGACGCTATGCCCTTCTGCTGCTGGTGGTGGCCTTGCCCCTGACCCAGAACTATGCAGGTGGGTGTGGGACCTGAAGGGAAATGACCCTTAGGGGAGCAGGGCGCCCCATTGGAAATCCTCATCTTTGCATCTCCTCCATCGCTTAACCAGACCTTCCCGGCTCCCTCAGCTGGAGGACCCCTGTCCTCTTCCTTCACCATCCCCGCTCTCCTCCCTTCCCAGTCCACCAGCCAGCCCTGGGCACCAGGTAGAAGGGCCAGGGTCTCAGTGTGCATCATCCCCAGGCTCACACTGGCTGCTGTTTTTCGAAACCGTGGTTTATGGACCGGACATCTGGGAGCCAAGATGCATCTATGTCAGCTACGTTGACACCACGCAGGTCCAGGGATTCGATAGCAAAGCAGTGACTATAAGCGTGCAACCTCGGGCTTCCTGGATGGAGCAGGAGCCGCCAGAGTATTGGCACAATCAAACAGAGGAAGCCTTGTACCAGTCACAGAGCGACCGAAAGCTTTTTTGGTTCCTGATGAAATACTACAAACACAGTAAGGACGGCGGTGAGTCATCCCAGATCTGCGGTCACAACTCCTCCATGTCCAATTCGCTCCACTTCAGGTCTCCGGGTCCAGGGTTAAGTCAAGGATTGTGATCCGGGAACGGGGTTAGTTTGGGGCAAAATCCCGGGAGGGGGAGAAGCAACAGTGACTGATAGTTGGATGGGGGTGGGGCAGAATATCACACCCTACAGAAGGTTTACGGCTGCAATGTGGAAAGTAATGGGAGATTCCTCCGAGGGCACTATCGAGCCTCCTACTACGGCCACGATTACATCACCCTGAATGAGGACTTGAGCTCTTGGACTGCAGAAGGCAAGGCAGCTCACATCCTAAAGCTCAGCTGGGAGGAAGAGCGAGAAACCTGGAGGACTTTCTTCCCGTGGGGTTGCGTGAAAATGCTTCGTAGATGCCTGGACCTTGGGAAGGAGACATTGCTGCGCTCTGGTAAGAGGGGTGCTTGCCAACTCCTTCTGAGATTAGAACTCCTGTCTCTTGGGGCCTCCTCCCTCAGCAGGGAGCAGCTGGAGTATTTACACGGTCTTGCATCAAGGCATAAGACTGCTCCTGAGTTTACTGACTCAACATGAGAGGATTTGCCCTTCCCCCAGGAGAGTCCAGTGTGTCAATTAGGCAGCCGCTCCCTTCCGCAGCTGCACTGCAGGAATCGGGCGCCTCTCTCAGGCCTGTTTCACTGTCCATGCACAATGACCCTGAATGTCTGGCTCCAGGGTGCCTGAGTCTCTTAAGCTTGCCCCACACTCACCCCAGTCAGAACCAGAAGTCTGTTTACCTAGAGTGAGATTCAGAGCCTCCTGCTCTGGGCTTGGTCATGACCATTCTGAAAATTTCCAAGGATTTCCTCATCCAGATCCCGAGTTTAGGCTGCTGTGTGCATTCTGCTCCCCTCCATCTCTCCCACCCTTTCCGGGGATGGCAACATGAGCACTGCTCGTTCCCCAGGAGGAATGCCAAACGCCTGAATTTTCCAATTGCTCCCCTCAGACCCTCCGCAAACATATGTGACCCGTCAAGTTAGACCTGGAGGGAACGTCACCCTGAAGTGCTGGGCCCTGAATTTCTACCCTGTTGACATCACCCTGACCTGGCGGAGGGATGGGAACAACCACACCCAGGATATGGAGGTGATAGAGACCAGGCCTGCAGGAGATGGAACCTTCCAGAAGTGGGCAGCTGTGGTGGTTCCTTCTGGAGAGGAGCTGAGATACACCTGCCATGTGCACCATGAGGGGTTCCCTGAGCCCCTGATCCTGACATGGGGTAAGGAGTGGGTGTGAGCGAGGGTCTGCTGTCAGGGAATGAAGAACCAGGGCGGGATCAGGGTTGAGAGTGAGGGTCAGAGCCCTCACTCTTTCTTCCTCTCCTTCATCAGAGCCTCCTCCACCAAACATCTTCCTCATGGCAATTCTTATTGGCCTGGTTCTTGGACCTTTGGTTATGGGAGCTGTGGTGACTTTTCTGATATGGAAGAAACAGAGGTAAGGAAGGGGCAGGGTTTAAGTTCTTGTCTCCCTAAGGACTTCAAGCCCAAGCTATGAATGCCCCTGTCCCAAAAGAGCAAAGTTGTATCCATGTACAGGCGCTGGGGCCTCTATGCTGGCATTATCTCTATTGTAAAGCAGAGAGGAAATAATGAACAGACCCACCCCCCTCTTGTTAGAGACCTGATTCTGATTCCCCGCAGACAGATGTCACAGAAAAGGCCCCTACGGAGGACACAGGAGGCCAGCTAGCCCTCTTTCTGTATAATCTTTCATTGTGTTTCCTCCTCCACCCACGGAGCTGCACCCACAGTTCTGGAAAGGTCCCTAGGATTGGACGAGGAGCTTCCTCCCACACTCGTGACTCTACGGAGTCCCTGGTCTGTGGTAGGAGGCTGCTTGTTTGTTCCTGGCTGCTCAGCCCTGAGATAAACACACAGAAACCACATTATTTGTAGTGCTGTTTGGCCAATAGCTTAAACGTATTTCTGGCTAACTCATATCTTAAATTAACCCGTCTCTATTAATCTGTGTATCGCCACAAGGCTGTGGCTTATCGGGTAAAATTCCAGCATCTGTTTCCGGTGGGGCTACGTGGCATCTCACTGACTCCACCTTCTTTCTCCCAGCATTCAGTATGGTTTTCCCCACCTACCTCTATTCTGCCCTGCCGGGTCTAAGACAGATTCTCTATTGACCAATGGTATTCACAGCATACAGGGGGAAATCCCACATCACTGGTTGGTTCTTCCCACAGGTGGGAAAGAGGCAGCTATATTTTGGCTGCCAGAAATCAGTGCAAGGTGGTTCCTGAGACCCTTGCAATAGAGTAGACAGATACCCATGGGGGCGTGGCTCACAATAACAGGTCTTATTCTGTATTGCTGTAGGCAGGGACAGTGCCCAGGGATCTGCTTAGGACAGGAAGTACTCCAAGAACACATTCCTGAGCTGTGCTGACTCTCCATACTGGGTTCTGTTTAGTATGACTGCCTAGTCAGTGTCTCGACTTCACAATCTTAACTCAGAATTTGTTCTTAACCACTTTCTTCTATAGCGCGAGACACCCACCTCGTGTGACTTCAAAAGCTCCTGACTTTTCTTCCCACAACTGATGTCTGTGCCCAAGTGTTTGTCTCCTGTGAGCACGCCATGAGGAATTGAGTCCAGCCCAGACCCGAGCGTGTCTCCTCTCCAAACTGACGTGTGCCTTCCCCAGTCATCTCTCCTGATCCAGGAGAGGCGGGCCTGGAAACTTCCATCTGAGACCGAATTTACTTTCCAGTGAGCTACAAGTGTATTCTTCCTTCTTGAAAATGTGGATATTTTGGTAATTTTGTTTGGTACATTTTTCCCATCGTTTGCTTAATGGATAAACCCAGTCAAAGAAAGATGACTGAAATAGTAACTGTCTTGAGAAGCTGAAATCCATCTTTCGATCTTCTCTGTCCTTTTCTAGGTGCCTCTCTTTCTCGTCAACCTCAGGTTTAAATCTGTTAATGCCTCCTCCTAATAAACTTGAACTTTGCTTCATACTGGTAGTTCTTTTTTCTTAATTATTTATTTATTATGTATACAGTGTTCTGTCTGCATGCATGCCTGCAGGACAGAAGAGGGCACCAGATCTCATTACAGATGGCTGTGAGCCACCATGTAGTAGCTGGGAATTCAACTCAGGACCAGCCAGTGCTCTTAACCCCTGAGCCATCTCTCCAGCCCCACACTGGTAGTTCTTAAATTCTTTTTTTTTTTTCTACTTCTTTTTTTTTTTTTTTTTTGGTTTTTCGAGACAGGGTTTCTCTGTGGTTTTGGAGCCTGTCCTGGAACTAGCTCTTGTAGACCAGGCTGGTCTCGAACTCACAAAGATCCGCCTGCCTCTGCCTCCCAAGTGCTGGGATTAAAGGCGTGCGCCACCACCGCCCGGCTAATTCTTTTTTTTTTTTTCTTTCAAGTCGGAAATCTCATCTTTGCCCGAGTAGAGGTCTCTGAACAAAACTCCTCGGCTGCCACACATGCGGCATGAAGCCGTCTTTACCTGCATCAAACAGCCACTGCCGTTGTCCCTGCTGGTGACAAGAGGCCTCCCTGAAGCGGTGCTGGCCAGCTTCCTCGACTGCTCCACTCTACCATCTGCCTTGCATGTCACCCATGTTCCTTCACCTTCACTAGCCAAAGACCAGCATCGTGATTTCTTTATTTTATGGGTGTTTTACCTGCATGTAAGCAAGTGTGTGCACCACTTACATGCCTACTGCCCATGGATACCAGAAGAGGGCCTCGGGTCCCTGGGAACTGGGGTACAGATGGCTGTGAGCTCTTATGGAGACATTAAGAACCACACTCAGGCCCCCTGGGACAAAACTCAGAGCTCTTAACTGTTGAGCCTTCTGTACAGCCTCAAGCCCCACATAGTGTTTCATGACCACTCCTGTGCCAACGATCCCCTTAGAGCCATTCGTTCCCCCTTCTTGGGTCATATGGATCAACACATGACTTCCAGGAAGACATCCATTCGTGCCCTAAGTCATTCCTTTTGCCTCAAGAGACCTTGCTGAGACCTGAGACAAAATTGAGATGAACTGTAGTGACGTCTAGAGGAGAAAACCTTGTTAAGCAGAACATTCCAGATTCAAAATATGGTAAGAATTGCTGATTCTTGAGCTGGAGGGATGTCTCTGACCCTCTTCTAGAGGACTGGGTTCAGTTCCCAGCACCCACATGCTGGGTGTAACCTCAGTTGCAAGCGATCCAATGACAACTTCAGGTCCCCTCAAGCACTGAACACATGCGATGTAAAGACATATACAGAAGCTAAACACCTATATACATAAAATGAATTTTCAAAAACTTGATGATTCTATGTATGACAAACTCCAGTATCTTAATTTTCTTATTTTTTTTAAAAATATTAATTGAATGTATATGAGTGTTTTGCCTACATATATGTCTGTCTGTATATGTGTGTGTGTGTGTGTGTGTGTATGTATGTATGTATGTATATTTGGTTTTTCGAGACAAGGTTTCTCTGTAGCTTTGGAGCCTGTCCTGGAACTAGCTCCTGTAGACCAGGCTGGTCTCGAACTCACAGAGATCCACCTGTCTCTGCCTCTCAAGTACTGGGATTAAAGGCGTGCACCACCACCGCCTGGTATGTCTGTATATTATGTGAGTGTTTGGTGTCCCCAAAGGTCAGAAGAGAGCATCTTGTAGTTGTTGAGAATCAAACTCAGGTCTTCTGCAGGAGTAACAATTGCTTTTAACAACTGGGCCATGTTATATCCCCTTAGTTGTTCTATTACCAACAAATATGGGAGTCAGATATTGGGGTGAAAACCTGCTAGATCGAAGAAGTGGTAGGAGAGCAACCAGCTGACCTCCTTGACACACTTTTCAGACCAAAAAAGGGCTGGCAAAAAGTCCAAGTCCCTCCCTGCTCCTTCCGGTGCCACTCTATCTGTATTCTGGGTCCTCTACAGTCTCTATGACTAATTCTTATCAAATAGTTGCTGACTCCACCCCCCTGATCCAAGGTTAACTTTATTAACACAGTCTCAGGATGTCACAGTACGATCAAATATTCCACAACATTTCTCCCTTTGTGTCTAAATAAAAAGGGAAGGTTTTGACTCTAACACATTAAAACTATATACAATAAGAACAATTATCAGGTGAGAATTACATTCACAATGGCCAGTCCATTTGTATTTGGCAAAACCAGAAAAAAAGTACTCTATTATCTATCCTGTCTTGTGCTGCAGCATGCAGACCCAATGCCAAGCAAAAATGATGAAGGCAGTTCTCCCCCAGCAGCCTAATGTCTGGGTTCAAAGTCAGGGTCTTGTGCATATCAAAAAACTCTAAACATTCTGCTACGGGGCCACATCTCCAGATACGTATCATATGAAATATACCTTATCTATCAATATACGTTGAATATATATTCAGTTGTGATATGTAATATTGGGAGATAAATGCAATTTCTCTTCCATGGAACAAAGCCCGATAGAAGGTATGGGAAATGGCTCTTCATTTAGTATAATCTAAATCTCAAATGCTCCTGTCTCTCTAGAACCCCCTCCTCAGACTGATGCCTCACCTGTGTCTTACTGCAAGCTATAGAGTAAAAATTATAGTAACTGTAAGTATGAGGGGAGGCTTATAGACACGTGTGCACGTTACTGACCTTCACTTTATTTGACGTACTATATAGATTTGCATATGAAGCCGGCCACAGAGCCAGAAACAGAATCAACACTCCCTCCTCACTTCAGGTCCAAGGTAGAATTCATAAACCCTGTCTACACAAATATTAATACATCTTATTTTACTGCGGTACCAAAGATGAGTAGCCACCATTATCTGATAACAGCATTAAGATATACCGCCTTCATATTTGGATAAGGCGAACTGTTTCATACTCAACAGGAAGAGCAGATTAAATGCAAAGTATATATGAAAATCCATCATCTTTACAGAAACAGATTAAGGAAAAGACTTGCAGACTCGCCGAGTGCAAAAAGACCCACACTTCAGACCGTTCATTTGGAAAATGATTATTTCTCCTAAGATTTTATTTTTTGGGCCGGAGAAACGGCTCAGTGGTTAAGAGCATTGCCTGCTCTTCCAAAGGTCTTGAGTTCAATTCCCAGCAACCACATGGTGGCTCACAACCATCTGTAATGAGGTCTGGTGCCCTCTTCTGGCCTGCAGACATACACACAGACACACAATACTATATATATAATAAATAAATATTTTTAAAAAAAGATTTTATTTTGTCAACACAGTGGATTTGTTAATAATCTAAATAATTGGGTACATTTTAAAAGGTTTAGCTTCTAATATTATTTACACCTACAATTCACAAAAACGTGTTTCCCTTGGGGAAACTCACTAAGTCTTACGAGCACATGGAGATCTTAAGACTAGGAAGTCTGAGAACAGCTGACCAAGACAACTCTTGAACTGGAGTCGGAGAAACAACATGAGGAAAATTCTTGGTGCTGGAAGAGGGGAGGGAGAATAAAGGCCCAGGTCCCTGATCAGGATGACAGATGGATAGCCCTGGAAATTTCCCATCTCCTACAAGTTTCACTTCCTGGTCTCCCAGACTGTGTCAGATTCTTCTGCCTAGACACTGATGACGCGATGGTAATTCCCGCTCCCATTGGGTGGCCGGTTTCTGCAGAAGCCAGTACGAGTTTCAGGGTTCTAAAAACCCGCGCAAAGCTCCTATGTTCCCCAGATCTCTAGATCTGAACGATGGCGCTGCGCACGCTGCTCCTGCTGCTGGCGGCCGCCCTGGCCCCGACCCAGACCCGCGCGGGTGAGTGCGGGGTCAGGAGGGAAACCGGCTCTGCAGGGAGGGCGGGGGCGGCACCCGGAAAGCCGCGTCCCCGCGTAGCCCAGCCGGACCCTCCCGCCCCCTCTCCACCAGCGTCCCGAGCCCCGTGCCCCGCGCCCTGCTCCCCTCTCGGCCCCCACACCAGCTCCGGATCCTGGAAAGAAGGTGGAGACGCCGTCAGCTCCTTGCTTCTTCCAGGCTCACACTCGCACTCGCTGCGTTATTTCGGCACTGCCATGACCCAACCGGGACACAGGGAACCTCGGTTCGTCGCCTTCGGGTTCGTGGACGACACGCGGTTTGTGTGGTTCGACAGCGATGCGATGACCCCTAGAGAAGAGCCTCGGGCGCCGTGGATGGAGGAGAAACGGCCCGAGTACTGGGAGCGGCAGACTCGGATCGCCAAGGCTAACGCGCAGATTTTCCGTGAAAATCTGAGGACCCTGATGCAACCAGAGCGAAGCAGGCGAGTGACCCGGGTCACTTAGCCCTGTGTGGCTTTGATAACCCCCAATAGTCGACCCGGCTCATAAACCTGAGGCTACTGCCGGGCGTATCTCCTAGACCCCACAGAGCTAGAAACAGTCTGCAGCCTCGCGGGGGAGACTCTCAACCAGCAGGGGTCCTCCCTCCCTCCCTTCCTCCATGGGGCGGGGCTAAGAGTAGCAGGCGGGACCAGGCCTCTGGGGCTGATTCCTTTTGCCTTCCAGGGTACCACACCATTCAGTCCATGCGTGGCTGCTATATGGGCAGTGATGGGCGCTTCCTCAGCGGATACTACAGGACGGCATATGATGGCGCCGACCACATCTCTCTGAACGAGGACCTCCATTCCTGGACTGCTGCAAACAAGGTGGCTCTGATCACCCAGCGCAAATATGAGGCAACGAATGAGGCGGAGCACCACAGAGCCTACCTGAAAGTTACATGCATGGAGTGGCTCCGCAGTCATCTGGAGAAGGGAAGAGAGTTACTGCAACGTGCAGGTACTGACTGGCAGCAAACACCTGGATCCCTGTGTAGATCTTCCTGCTTCGGTCTTCTGCAAGGTCACCTCCCTCCCTTCTGAGCTAGCCACGGGTGAATCTTCTTGGGTTCTCTCTGGACAATTAAAGAAGCTCTGTCTTGCTCCCCGGGATGCAGAGAAGTCACTTCCTGCGATAACTGACCACCTCCAGCAGCCTTGGACATTATTTGGAGACTCACTTTGTTTTCTGCCCCCCCCCACTCCAGTGTCTTTGGAAATTTGGTCAAGCTTTTCTGAGTCCCTCAGCCTCCCCCCAGGTGAAGCCAATGACCCTTTCAGAGACATGGAGCCTCTCACCCTGGGCTGGCTCGAACTGACTGTAGGATTTTCCAAGGTAGAGAGTAACCTAGAAGCCTGGGTTTTGTGCCTCCTTTCCCACCTCGAGTGCCCTGTCTATTCTGATGGTCACACGAGCCCACTGTTTCAGTGAAAATAATTCAGTCCCTGAACCTCTGAATTCTCAGATCCCCCAAAGACACGTGTGACCCATCATCCCAGACCTGAAGGCGGCATCACCCTGAGGTGCTGGGCCCTGGGCTTCTACCCTGCTGATATCACCCTGACCTGGCAGAGAGATGGGAAGGAACAGACCCAGGACATGGAGCTGGTGGAGACCAGGCCTTCAGGGGATGGAACCTTCCAGAAGTGGGCAGCTGTGGTGGTGCCTTCTGGGGAGGAGCAGAGATACACATGCCATGTGCACCATGAGGGGCTGCCTGAGCCTCTGATTCTGAGATGGGGTAAGGAGGGGCAGGCTGTCAAGGAAAACTGGAGCCCTCTGGAGACCCTGAGTAGAGCCAAGCCTCTCTCTTTCATTTCCCAGCTCCACCGCTTCAGCACATGGACCCCATTGTGGGAGTCACTGCTGGCCTGCTTCTCCTTGGAGCTCTGGTCATTGCTGTGGTATGGAGAAAGTTTCCAAGGAGGAAAGGTGAGAAGATTGGGGTGGGTTTTTTTTTTTATTGTGAATATGCATGATGTATGTTCGTGTGTGCCATGCTATGCATGTATAGGTCAAATGACAACTTTGTAGAGTTAGTTCTCGCCTTCTAAGTTTGTATGGGTTCTGGAGATCAGACCCAGGCCCTCAGGCTTGCATAGCAAGCGCCTTTACCCACCGAGCCACCTGTGGAGTGTGTTCCTGAGGGAATTAAAAGCCCATTAGAAGTTCGTGCCAAGATGACTGTGGCCCTGAGGATCTGGCTCCCAGCACCTACAGGTCAGAGAGCCTTCTAGAGACAGTGACCTCCAAGAGGGCAGTTGGTCCTTCCTGTTGCTTTATCCAGCCCTGTGGTGTGTTGGTCTGCGTGAAGTTCAAGCTACTTCCCCATGTCCCAGGATTTGCTGGCCCATGTCTGTGTCCCCTCACAAGTTCTGTGTTCTACAGGCAGAAGTGGTAGCTGTGATCAGGGCACCTCTAAGTTGGAAATAGCTAACCCTGAGGCCCTGGCAGCAGTGTAGACAGGAGCCCTTAGTTCCAACCCATCTCCTGTGGGCATTTAAGGCGTCTAAGTTCTAAAACAGGAGAACCTGAAGTCAGAGCCAAGAGCGGCAGGCCCATGTTGTGGGTTTCTGGGTTTGGAAGGCAGGGGGATTAATATGCAGTGACCTGCGTTTTTCATGATTTTCCTCTACAGCATGACAGGAAACTGGAACTGAGCCATACAAAGGTGAACACATACACAACATACTATGTCATGAGGAGTCCCTGACTTCTCTTTCTGCAACTGGCATCTATGTCCATCTGTGTGAGATTCTGTCAGCAAACTGTGAGTCTGTTCAAGCTGGGATTAGGATTCTCCATCCCTGTCTAGAACAGCATCTAGATAAGAATCTGTTTGGAATTCTTACCCCAGGGTTGGTTGATGGCTTAGGGTACATACAGCAAGCTGCTTCAAACTTGGGAGAGGAAATAAAATTTGACAACATTCCAGAATCTACCTCTGCTGTATGGGTCTGTTTCAGGTTGGGAGAGAAGGCTGTGGCCCATCTGGTGCTCAGCCACTGTAGATTTCGCCTGGGTCATCTTTGCTTCTCCCACCCAAACCTCTGATCACAGGGTCCCTGCTATGGCCCCGCGCTCATCTGGTTTGTAGGACCACACACAGTGAAGACGGCATGTGGCAGGGCAGCCTAGCATTAGGCCTAATTTCAACCTTCAGCCCCCAATATATGTGTTTCTTATTCCTGTGTTAGCCCCTTCCCCAGATGTCCTTTTTTCTTGACAGCAGTAGGAGTTTTGTCAGGCACTGCCTGCACAGTCTCCAGTCTTAGGCACCAACGTTCATCGAGGCTCACTTCTTAGCTTCCTTCCAGGACTTCCCAGTGAACTGTTCTTTCTGCAGCCTTTATGAAGGAAATGAATTTCCGAGTTAGCAAAGAAGGCTGACAGCCGCTCATCACCTGACATGAGTTCCTGCCACCATCCTTCTGTCTACTCGGCTACTCCTCTCCCTGCCCCTCAGCCCAAGCAACCCTAACACTGGCTTATAGGCAGCGTCAAGAATTCAGCCGGGTGGTGGTGGCACACGCCTTTAATCCCAGAATTTGGGAGGCAGAGGCAGGCGGATCTCTGTGAGTTCGAGACCAGCCTGGTCTACAAGAGCTGTCTCCAGGACTGACTCCAAAGCTACAGAGAAACCCTGCCTCAAAAAAACCAAAAAAAAAAAAATTCTTACGAAAGAGTCTAATTTAGATTTTTCCTTGGCTGGAAAATATGACCATTTACAATCTCTAAGCCGTGTACTTGTGTTGCTGCAGGGTGCAGGAGGGCTGGGTAAATAGGGAGCAGCCCGGGCCAGCAGCTCAGTGTGAGGGCTGAGCAAGAGCACCGGCTCTGAAGCCCCGTGGTTGACACTGCTGTAAAGGGTGGTGCCGCACATCGACCACTCACTGAGCAGCACAGGCATCTCCCCTGCTGTTGGGCTTTCACTCTACTGCATGCATGGATGCTGTCTTTGTTTTTACAGATCCTGATCAAGTAAGTCTGTTAAAGCCACTTTTCCAATAGCACATTGTTGTATATAGGGGAGAGGAGAGGTGTGTGTTGTGTTCCCCAGCCACCAGCCACTGGCCCGCTCA
>JAQHUG010000743.1:49863-66103 GCA_028555095.1 Dicrostonyx torquatus | reverse complement strand
AAAAAAAAAAATCAAACAAGATCTTACTCTACAGTAGCCCAGGCTAGCCTCATCCTTACATTGATCCTCCTGCCTCACAGTGAGCTACCAATCTCACTTGGCAGCCTTCCTCCCTCTTTTTAGAGATCTGTGTCGTTCAGGCTTGCCTGGAACTCACTATGTAGCCCAGGCTGGCCTTCAACTGATGGCAGTTTCCCGCCTTGACCTCAGAAATCCTGGGGTTCTGGAGTTAAGCCACCACATCAGGCTCTTTTTCATCTTTAGAAACTTAGAGTTAAAGGAAGCTTCTGATTGTAGTATATATTATATAACATAGAGGTGAAAGAGATACTAGGGACTGCTTTTGTTTGCTGACTCGGAAAAAGCCAAGTGAACTGACCAGAAAAGTCACAAATACTGTAAATAGAGCAACAGGTGAGTCTAGTGGAAGAGATGGGGAAATACCAAGATGGGGCCCAGTCTAGAGTTAGGGCTCAATGGGAGCTGACGTCAGGGTAGGAGTGAGAAAAAAAAAAAAAAAAGTAACCCTTTAACGACTATCTTTCTTTTCTCTCTCCCTATCCGCAAGTTAAATAATGGCGGAGACAAGTCTGATCGAGGCTGGAGCCTCCGCAGCCTCCACAGCTGCCGCCCTGGAGAACCTGCAAGTGGAGGCAAGTTGTTCCGTGTGCCTGGAGTACCTGAAGGAGCCTGTCATCATCGAGTGCGGGCACAACTTCTGCAAAGCGTGCATCACCCGCTGGTGGGAGGACCTAGAGCGGGACTTTCCTTGCCCCGTCTGTCGGAAGACATCGCGATACCGAAGTCTGCGGCCCAATCGACAGCTGGGCAGCATGGTGGAAATCGCCAAGCAGCTCCAGGCGGTCAAGCGGAAGATCAGGGATGAGAGCCTCTGCTCCCAGCACCACGAGGCCCTGAGCCTCTTCTGCTACGAAGACCAGGAGGCTGTCTGTTTGATATGTGCCATTTCCCATACCCACCGGGCCCATACCGTCGTGCCACTGGATGATGCTACACAGGAGTACAAGGTGGGCAACCAGACACATGGCGCCGGTGTGGGGAGACAGAATACATACGCTCCGAGTAGAGGGGTTTAAGCTCCTGAGGCAAGGCTATCTCTGTTCCTCTATGTTCTCCTCAGAACTATATACATGGGTATTCAGTGCATCTGGTCAGCTGTCCTCCACAAGAACAGTGAGGAGTACCCAAAAATTTCTGTGACTTATTGCAAAACAATTGAGTCTTCAGAGTATTGGTATGTATGGTTTTGGAATATATCAGAATTTTTTTTTTTTTTTTTTTTTAGTTTTTGGTTTTTGGTTTTTTTCAAGACAGGGTTTCTCTCTGTAGCTTTTAGAGCCTGTCCTGGAACTCAGTCTGTAAACCAGGCTGGCCCCGAACTTACAGATATCCACCTGCCTCTGCCTCCCAAGTACCGGGATTAAAGGCGTGCACCACCACAGCCAAGCCATCTATCAGATCTTAAATAAATGAGTGAAACCACATAAGAATTGAAAAATAGTTTAGAAGAACTGAAAAGTATATTAATTCCTTCATTTCTGCCCGTTCACTCAGGATGGTTTTCCCCATTTGTTGGAAATAGCTAACAATACGTTAGACTGAAAATCCAGCAGACTGAGCTGAACCAGCCTGCGTCTTGTCCACATAATGAGTAAAGTGACATTTAACATTTAAATCGCTAGCGAGGGCACAGGGTAACTGTTTCATTCATAAAAACCAAAGATGGTACTAGAATTTTCATTTATTCTGCTTAATTAGCAAAATGTTGAAAGAAAAAGTTAATTTACAGCCAGGTTTTATTTGTCTATAAGTGGTCAGATCTGAATGGAAGCCCGGGTGACAAAGGGATATCAAGACAGGCTTGGTGCTACACACTTACAATCCCGACACTCCAAAGGTAGAGGCAGCAGGCGAATGGGAGGTGAGGTCATCCGTGGCCACACGTTTGTAGCCAGGCCAGGCTCCTGGAGACCTTACTGTGAACAACAATAAACAAATCAGTAAAGGTTATCGAGGTATAAAGGTCGCTTCTGGCTGGAGGAGGGTGTAACCTGGGAGGAGACTGTCCTTGGTGTACACACCCTGCATGAATTCTCAGCACCATCAAAACAAACCAAAAAGAAAAGAATAAATCAAGTAGCTGAGTGTAGTAGGCAGTTGTCTGTAAGAAAACAGTGGAAAAGGAAAGGTGATAACAGCTAGGCTACTAGATTGGGGGAGGACAGTCAGCTGTGTCTCAGACACGACGGGGACAAGCTGATGGCAGGGAAGGGGGTTCGGTCAAGAAGTGATGAGACCAGAAATCAAATGGTTTAGGAGTGGGGACGGTGCCTTGGTCGTAGAACATTTGTCCTGCATGCTTGAGGCCCTGGGTTTGACCCTAAGTCTTCAAGGGAAGGATAATCAGGACTGTACAGATGATTTCGCAGTTAACAACATGTACCAGTCTGGCAGATCACCTGCATTTGGTTCCCAGATGGCCATTTCACCATCGCCCGTAAATGGGTTAAGCTCTGACGGAATGGATGTATCGACTAACTCCAGATTTGTTTCCTCTCCTGCTCTTTCCCAACCTTCAGGAGAAACTGCAGAAGTGCCTGGAGCCCCTGGAACAGAAGCTGCAGGAGATCACTTCCTGCAAAACCTCTGAAGAAAAGAAACCAGGGGAGCTCAAGGTAGAGCAGGCAATCTGTTGCCTTCACTGCTTGGCTGGGTATTTGCTATGAGGGAATCAACAACACTTTACTTAATCTGTCAGTTAATTGGAAAACTGCTATTCTCTCAGAGAGATATTTTATTAGGTATTTGTCACTAAACCCTATATTTAGATTACTTGTCATGAGTTAAGTACTGAGAAGGATATAAGAAATGAATGAGCTGGGGTGATGACTCAGTCGATAAAGGTGCTTGCTGTGTAAGCATCCAGACTTGAAGCCCACATGAAGGTAGAAAGACAGAAATGAACCCACAGAGTTGATATCTGAGTTCCACATGTGCATCGTGGCCTCCGTGTTCACATACTCATTGTGGGTACACACACTGTAAATACAATAATAAATACTTTTCAAATAAGCAGACAGAACATCTCACCTCTGCTAAGTCCAGGGAGTCCTTGCCCAGTATTCTCCTCCTCCCACCCCCAAGCAAGGAAAGAGGATCTCCTAAGAATACAGGGATGGAGCCGGGCGGTGGTGGCGCACGCCTTTAATCCCAGCACTTGGGAGGCAGAGGCAGGCGGATCTCTGTGAGTTCGAGACCAGCCTGGTCTACAAGAGCTAGTTCCAGGACAGGCTCCAAAGCTACAGAGAAACCCTGTCTCGAAAAACCAAAAAAAAAAAAAAAAAAAAGAATACAGGGATGGGAGCTTCTTAGAGAGATTGGAGGAGAGAGAATTTGGGAAGTTCACCAGGAGAGAGGGAGGAGCTGAGCAAGAGCTCCCAGAACTGCTCAGTGACTTTTTGTTTGTTTTTAATTACTTTTAATTATTCTTTTTTTTTTTTAACTTTATATGTATGCGTATTTTGCCTATGTGTATGTCTGTGGACCAAATCCCTGCCTGTTGCCCAAAGAGAGCAGAAGAGGGCCTCAGATCCCCCAGAACTGGAGTTACCAATGGTTCCCAGAGCCATGTGGGTGCTGGGGATTGAGCTCAGGTCCTCTGGAAGAACAAACAGCCCCACAGAACCCCATTCTGTTTTGTGTGTTTGAGGGAGTCTCACTATATAGCCTTGGCTGGTCTGGAACTCACTATGTAGACCAAGTTGGCCTCGAGATCACAAAGGTCCACCTGCCTCTGCCTCCCAGGTCCTTGGAATAAAAGCGTGCACCATAACATTTGGCCTAGAACTACGTTCTTGTAATTAAGTAATCTAAGGTAATGCTGATTCATTCCCAGAATGCCTTTCCCTTCCTCAGCCTTCAGCTGTGGAGTTGTTGGTAACTAAAGGATGAAGTTTTATTTTAGCTTGCAGTTCCAGAGGGAAAGAGTCTATAATTGCAGGGAAGGCAGTGTAGCAGCAAGAACAGGAAGCTGTTCAGATTTTCGTCCATACACAGGAAGTAGGGTAAGACTGTAAACTCTCAAAGCCTGCCCCCAGTGACATACTTCCTCCAGCGAAGCTCCACCTCCTGAAGGTTCCATAGGAGCTACCACCTGGGGCCAAGGGTTCAAACACATGAACCTATGAAGGGTATTTCTCCTTCAAACCATGATAATATTTGAACCAAAGTATAGCTGTTGGCTTTAATTATAATTTCTCATTTTAGTGGTCTTTAAAGCTGCAATTCAACACATTCCTTTTCTGACTGTTTGAATTTGTCCCCTACCCTTTTCCCGCTCTGCTTCCCTCTCATCTCAGCCTCCAGAATTAAGACTCAGTAACCCCTTTAAAACCGTTTGTAGGGGCCCAGAGAGATGGCTCCTCAGTTAGGAGCACTAGCTGCTCTTCCAGAGGACCCAAGTTCAATTCCTAACACCCATTGTAAGATCCAGTTCCAGAGGATCCTACATCCTCACATAGACATAGATGAAGGCAAAACACCAATGCCCATGAAATAAAAGTAAATTAAATTCTTTCAAATTATAAAGACAATTTATAAAAGCAACACATACATTAATCCCAATTCTCAGGAAGCCAAGACTACAGTAAGACCCTGTTTAAAAGAAAAAAATTAAAATTTTAAAAAGTGCGTAAGAACTGAGGGTATGGCATCAGTTCACCAACACAGCAGACAAAAAACACTTAAGTTTATGAACTGGCCGTGGATGGTGCACACCTGTAGTCACAGAGGAGGCTGGAGCAGTGATATTACAAACTCCTATCACAAGTTCATAGCCAGCACAGGCCAGCCTGGGCTGTGTAGTAAGATGGTATCTCCTGGGTGGGGATGGAGCTATAATCAAAATTTTAACAAGAAAGTTCAGATAAGACAACCTACCTATATAATCCTAAAGAGACTGTCGTATCCAGTAGCAATATAGAGTGATATTTAGTTAGTTAGTGATGGAGCAGAGCTTCACTGAGTAGTTGTGGCTGGCCTGGAACTATGTAGACCAGACTTGGCCTTGAACTCATAGAACTCTGTCTACCTCTGCCTTCTGAATACTGAAATTAAAGGTATGCACACTGCTCCCAACTAGAAGTAATTTCTAATAAAATCTGATATGTGAAAAGACACTATAGTGTGGTTATAAGCTTGCAACTGTATGTGACGTTATCACGTGAAATAAACATGGGTCCATTCTGAGGTGGATGTGAGTTAAACACCACAAGCAGCTTGGTGACATATGTGGTAAAGTCTAAGAAAACAAAATAGAGTGGTTTTGTTTTAAGATTTATTTGTGTACATATATGTGTGTGTGTTATGTGTATGTGCATAACATACACATTCTGTCAGAGACTAGAAGAGTACAAATCAAATCCCCTAGAGTTACAGGCAGTTTCAAGCTACCCAGTGTGAGTGCTGGGAACCAAGCTCGGGTCTCTGGAAGAGAAGCAAGCATTCTCAACTGCTGAGCCTAATTCAGCCACCTGCTTCTAACACACACACTGAGAATCTGTACTCAGGACAAAGGTGATAACGCATCCTGTTCCGTTGTCTGCCTGACTAGCTGCAGATCAGGACTGCCAAGCTTGTGAGGCCCACGGGCTTTTATCTATATCCCACCATTCTTCAGCCTGAGCTCTGGTTCTCGGTCCCTGTCCATCTCCTCTTTTGAGTTGATGCCTCCCTGTCAGTCACAAGGGACTCCTTCGCTCAGGAGGTTACTTACAGGAAGGCATAGAGGGCAGATGTGCTGATAACCCTCAGAAAGTGGTATGGCTGCTGTTTGAGTCCTATACGCTCAGACTCGAGAGTGCTTTGCTAGACGTAAGAGTATGCGCTGCTATCAAGAGCACGTTTCAAATTTTCAGCAAATGATTACTAAAAAGTATCTGGAACATGATCCTGGGATAGAAAAAAGCCTATTTTCTATCAACACAAAGAACAATTCCCATCTCTCTCAAAGCGAATAAGAATTTATTCTGGAGCCAAATATGAGCGATCTTGGCATCGAAACACAGATTGAGGTACCCCAAATTCCATGTTTCAACTTAGAATCAGTTTCATGAAGTTTTTATAGAACAGAACTCAGAAGGCCGTAAAGCAAGGCAGTTTTCAAGACTGTGGTAGAAGCGTGGAATAGGTAGTCAGAGCCAAGTAGAGCAGTCTCAGCTGTAGGTCCTGGGTGCTGTCTGACATTATTAAATTGATACATGTTTTATCTGTCAGTCACAGGCTATTAGGTCCAGCACAGAGGTGGGCACGGCAAAGGCTATGTAGGAGACTAAAGATAGCCCGGGATAAAATGTAAGTAGGCTTCGGGCCTGCAGCAGTCCAGCTCCCTCCCAGGAATCCTCAGCCCATCAGAAGTGGCTTCAGCTGTTAGGCAGGAGGATCCCAAGTTCAAGGCCAGCTTGTGCTGTATTACAAGACCCTATTTGGGGGAAAAAAAATAGAAACAGCAACCAAAATAAGTTCATCCCTGAAATTTAAATATAAACGTTGCATCAACTCATTAAACTGTTACTGATTCTGATCGTTTCCTCTGTTCTCTTTATCGGGTTAATGTGCCACAGTTATTAATGATGGAAATCTTTGGCTTTCTAATATTTGTAACAAACTTTGTAAGCAAAACATCAGAGAAGAAAACAGCAAAAGTATCCCTGATATCTGTAACAGTAGATATCATCACATCATTGAGTTCTTGAATCTTGAATGTATTTTATTAAAATATAAAACGTTAATTTAGGTTTTAAAAAGTCAAGTGTTAAAAGCTGGGCCGTGATGGTGCACGCCTCTAATCCCAGCACTCGGGAGGCAGAAGCAGGTGAATCCCTGTGAGTTCGAGGCTAGCCTGTTCTACAAGAGCTAGTTCCAGGACAGCTAGGACTGTTACACAATCCTGTCTGGAAAAACAAAAAGGAAAAAAAAAAAAAGTCGAGTGTTGGTTGTTGTAAATCTTCCCGCTGATTCGCACTAGCGAGTCCTCTGCTGGGAGTGTGCGGGTTTCAGTACAGTATTCCTTACAGGAAGAAAATGAAGAATACTGCGAGAGTCTTCCCAGTGACAAGGAAGTCTGTACTGAGCCTGCTGGGTCTGGGAGAGACTCCCTCATGCCTCCTGGTCCTGACCGCATCCTCCCTTGTTCTCAGAGACTAGTGGAGAGCCGCAGACAGCAGATCCTAAAGGAATTTGAAGAGCTCCACAGGAGGCTGGACGAAGAGCAGCAGGCACTCTTTTCCCAGCTGGAAGAGGAAGAGCAGGACATTCTACAGAGACTTCGAGAAAACGCTGCTCACCTTGGGGGCAAGCGTCGGGACGTGGCCCACTTAGCTGCTGAGGTGGAGGGCAAGTGCTTACAGTCGGGCTTCGAGATGCTTAAGGTTCGACCTTTGCTCCGATGTAGTCCTGGGTCAAATGTAGTCTAGCCGAGACTTCTCTTCCAGATGTGTACCGTGGGCCTTTTTCTGGAGCAGGGCACCTCAGGTTTCCACCATCCCTTCCAAAAATTTTTATATCCTTATGTCCTTTTAGAGCTAGTGAGTTGGCTCGCTGGTTAAGAGCACTTGCTTCTCTTGGACGGGACCCATGTGGAAGCTTTTAATACTCTGTAACTGGAGCTCCAGGGGCCCCAAGGCATTGCTTACACATGGTGCACATACACACACACAAGCAAGACACTCACACACATACAGTAAATCTTTCTTTTCTTTTTTTTTTAAGTACCTGGAGGGACAGCCATAGGTGCTGGGAACCGAACCTTTATAGTTTTGATTGTGAGCCTAGCCTTTAATGGCTGAACCATTCCTCCAGGCCAAAACAAATCTTTCTTTTAATGTATGTAATTTGTGCCCCCCCAAAAGAGAATCCCTCTCAGAAGACAGAAGTCCATTCTACTTAATGATGAACTGTGCATTCGAGTTTTTGTAAATACAATTGCCCTTACTTTGCAGTCTTAGAACTTAATTTACCTAGTGCTGAAGCAGGGGTGTAGAAGCATAATTAAAAGGATGCTCGAAATGTATTTACTCTAAATGTATTTAGAGTTGCGTTGTCACCTCTGAAATGTTTGATGTGATCGATCCTAAGCAAGGCTGTAGGAAGCATATCTTACCTCAGACAAGATGACTGACATCTGAGTCAGCAAGCTTCGCTGCACATTTATGTGACGTATGTCACCTGGTGTTCATCCCCCTGCCTTCCACGTGTGTGTACTCTAACTGCAGTAAACCTGAAATTCTGCAGGGTGAGATTTGTGGTGTTTGTCATCTGGCTCCCCAGTAATCTCAGATCAGGATTGATACGAATCAGTGTTTATTAAGCCAGTGCTAGACAGGGATGTCCAGACCGCAGCGGGAAGCATCCTGTGCCACCAGCCTTGGTCTCAGTGATGCTGAGGTGTGTGCTTGGAACTGGGGGACGAAAGAGCAGATACAACCTGTGTCCCTTGCAGGGAGCCTCCAGTGTCTTTGACGAAGAAAGACAAATGTCCAGGAAGCGATATTAATTACCAAGCTTTGTTATGACCAACGATTGAAATTGGGCATTCCATGAGAGACACACACTTAAGTCCATCTGAAGTTTGTCCCTTGGGGCTCTCAGTTTGCCTGGTGCCTGGTTGGAAGATCTAGAACTTTTGAGGAGGAGGGAGAACCTTTTTGCCTTCGTGACCCATGAATTCTAGGACCAATCTTACTTTCTTTTCTCTTTTCCTCTAGGATGTGAAAAGTACCCTGGAAAAGTAAGTGATTCTGTCTCTCTGAGTTAGGTCTGGACTTAGAGGGGGCGACGGGTTTAGTCACGCCTTGGAGGAAGTAGGAAAGGGAAAGTCCTGTAGTGTCTGAGAATGGAGAAGGGTGAACCGTCGGGGGTGATAATGCTTCACCTCCCTGATTCCGGGTCATATTTGGCCGTCAGCGACAGTGGGGAGCCAGATTCTGCTTGTGCCTGTGGGTTGAGCTGTGTTCAGACAAGACGGCGGAAGGGTTGGAAGCACAGGAGTAGGAGTGGTGGGGATGGGTGATTGTCCATTTGCATGGAATGTAAGAATATTCCAGGGAAGTCCTCAGGCTCATCCTCGAGACACAGACCTGCCAAGGGAGCCACATCGCTCTTAGGGAGGAAGGAATGACACCACTCACGTAGTCAGTTGGCTGGAGCTCCCCTTGATGGTATCTGGCTTTCTTTATCACCCACCCCTCCCAGATGTGAGAAGGTGAAGACCATGGAGGTGACCTCAGTATCTATAGAGCTGGAAAAGAACTTCAGCAGTTTCCCCCGGCAGTACTTTGCCCTAAGGAAGATCCTTAAGCAGCTAATTGGTGAGTTGTTCCCAGAAGGAAACTGGCACAGGGCATGCAAAGAAGTGGAAGGTTAAGATCCTTCCAGTGGGCGGGCTGCGTTTTTCTCATGCTCATCCCACCTGCCCCATCACCAGCTGTCAGTCTCACCTTAAACCATAGAGTTCAGAGAAAAAAACCTTAGGTTCTGCTCTGTATAGGACCTAGAGATGTTAAAGGGTTCCTAACCCGTCAGGTAGAGTGAGCCAGGAAAGCGAAGGGAGACATCATTAATATTCGTGTAGTGAAAAGTGGTCGCAAAGCCGGACTTCACTCACCCTGCCCCCAGCTACCACAGCTCACTTGATCTGAATCCTTTCAGGCCCTCTCTCAGACAGTGCCTTTCATTTTTTCCATACAGCAAAAGCAAGCATGATTTGAGAAAGTTGACTTATCCACAGTGTTCTGGGGACCTTTCAGGGGCCAGGCTTTGTATAGGTAGGCTAGGAAAGTGAGGCAGGGACGTTTAGCTATTCCCGTCCTCATCTAGCTCCCCACTCTGGCTTCTCCCGCCAGCGGATGTGACCCTGGACCCTGAGACGGCGCATCCTAACCTCGTCCTGTCAGAGGATCGGAAGAGCGTCAAGTTTGTGGAGACGAGACTCCGAGACCTCCCTGACACGCCCCAGCGTTTCACTTTCTACCCTTGTGTCTTGGCTACTGAAGGCTTCACCTCTGGTCGACACTACTGGGAGGTGGAGGTGGGCGACAAGACCCACTGGGCAGTGGGAGTGTGCCGGGACTCCGTGAGCAGAAAGGGCGAACTGACTCCACTCCCTGAGACCGGCTACTGGCGCATCCGGCTGTGGAACGGGGACAAGTACGCGGCCACCACCACACCTTTCACCCCTTTGCACATCAAGGTGAAGCCCAAGCGGGTGGGCATCTTCCTAGACTATGAGGCTGGCACGCTGTCCTTCTACAACGTCACAGACCGCTCACATATCTTCACCTTCACTGACACTTTTACTGAAAAACTCTGGCCCCTCTTCTACCCAGGGATCCGGGCTGGTCGGAAGAATGCTGCACCTCTTACCATCAGGCCCCCAACAGACTGGGAGTGACAAGAGATGGCGTGTAGTTGGGGTGAGGCAGGGTCAAGAGTGATGGGTCTTCCTTGCTGTGACCTGCTGGAATGTCTTGGCGTGTGTGTGGTCCAGTCCTGAGCCATCTTGAGAAACCACCTGGTCTCTGGGATGGTCTGTGTGAAGGAGTAGAGATAGGACTGGGCTGCGTGGCAGAGCACAGAGGAGTGTCCCTACTCACTGTAGTGGGAGAACGGGCTCCCAGGGGATCGTAACCTCTGGTGCCCGGTGGGTTTCTTGTTGCACAAGGACAGGTTGGGAAAGAAAAGGCTTTCTAGAAACAGAAAGTCTATATGAAAGGGTCTTAACTTGCTTAAAATGCAGGAAACAGAAACCTTTAAAAGGCTTCTGTGATTCAGAGTAGACTTGTTCCTTGTGGGAGCGCATAGGGATCTGTATACCTCTGTGTCGAAAAGATTGACTGACAGTTGCTATCAAGAGTCTAGAAGCTGAGTGACTTTTGAGGGCAGAGATTGGGCATTAAAGTTAGAAGGAGGATCAGGGAAGAGGCTAAAGGGATATTTCTGGAAATGAATGAAGAAGATGGGGATTTCTTTTGTTTTCTCTTCTTAGATTAATGTTACCGTTACCCATAGGTTTAGCCAGAGGTTGGAATTTGGGGAGAAAGATAAGGTGGGCAGAAAGGAGAGCCAGGTCTCAGCCCTGGTTATTCCTGTCCCTGCGGTTGGTTGTCTCCAAGAAGTAGGCTCACCTTTCTCCCTTCTGGAGGTGAGACGGAAACGGTCCTGCAGGACACACGTTTGTCCTCACACCGTTTTCCCAAGAGAACTTGGAGAGGAGTCAGATATCAGAGGAAAGAGAACGGTCTATCCAAAGCCCTGGCCTTATATTCCCAAGTGGTCTGCCTTGTCCGCTGGCTCAGGTGTCCAAGCCAGAAGGAAGAACGGTCATGAAGTCTTTCTCACCCCGTGAGAACAGGGTGGAAGAGGGTGGTTTGTGTGGCAAAGGCCAGATAGACAGCTTCGCTTCTATTGCCATCCTTCACCCTTGGACGTCCCCTTTTCCAGAGAATGTAAACCATTTTAAGTTAGGCCAAAATAAACAGCCCATCGGGTACATATGTTGTCACAAAAGGTAATGTGATGCATGCCAAACCAAACAACCCAGATTTTCTGCTGCTTGGGTATCTTCGTAGAAGACTGAGACAAGAAGCTGCATTGGGGGCGTTCGGTTCTCCTCCCACCTCAACAGGACTTTGTCCACTCTCTTCTTACCTTTGTGCCTTGACTGTGGTTCTTTGTGGCAAGATAATTTGGTTGGTCAAAATATGGAACAAAGGATCCACTGATGTGACCTCTGAGTTTGTGTGGTAATTTGGCAGTGGTCTTATGTGAAAAATCACTGGGTATGAAAAATACATGTTCTTAGGTCTCACCCTCCATCCTTACTGGAGTTTTGGGTGGGCCTAGGAATCTATATTTTAATACACTCCTCTCATTTGACTCTGAAGGCCCTTAGAAACCACCACCCAGGGTAAGTTTCAGCTAATGGCCTTACTCTGAGCTGGAAGCCTGGCTCTCCACCCATCCTGGCAGGAGTCTTGAGACAGGAAGAGATCTGTGACTCCCCAGACTTGTCCTGAGGAGACAGGCCACAAAAACTGTCACAGGGGGCGTCTTCTTTAATGAGTGCAAAAGTGGGAGAGAGCCGTGCCTCCTGAGGGTTAGGAGCTATTTCCTCCCTCATAATACAGATATAATCTTTTCCACCTTAAGCCCCACAGGCATCAATACTTTTGGTTTCATTTTTTTAAGATTTATTTATTATGTACACAGTGTTCTGCCTGCAGGCCAGAAGAGGGCACCAGATCTCATTACAGGTGGTTGTGAGCTGGTAATTGAACTTAGGACCTCTGGAAGAGCAGCCAGTGCTCTTAATTGCTGAGCCATCTCTCCAGCCCCTACTTTTTGGTTTTGAGTCGGGGTCTGGCCATGTGGCCAGTTCAGACTCATATGTAATTTATGGCAATCCTACCTCAACCTGCCAAGTGCTGGGATAACAAAAATACAACGCGAAGCTAGATATTGCCTGTTTCGTTGTAACATCAGGTTATAGATGTTCCGGATGTCTGTTTGGCTTCAGGAGAGTAAGAAAGTCTAGCCTGATATCTACTGCACACACAATCTTCTCGATACATATATAGTATACATATAGTCTAAGTTTGTCCTGAAACTGTTTCGCTATTTTAAGATCCTTAGCCGCGCTGGGCCCTACCTAATAAATAGTTAAGAAATACCAAACTAGGGCCGCCTCCCAGGGAAGAACCTTGCACAGGGCGGATGGGGTTGTCCCGTATCTGACAAGAGCCGCTGTGGGGCCAAGGCCCCGAAACTACAGATCCCAGCAGGCCTAGCGCGTGCCAGGGGCGGGACATCCGGAAGAGGGACCGACGCTCATGGCGGGCCCAGTGAAGGACCGGGAGGCCTTCCAGAGGCTCAGCTTTCTGTACCAGGTAAGACGGCAGGGTCTCGGTGGGCAGCAGTCCGGTGCTGCGGCCGCAGCGTGACCCGGGTGGCCGTCCCTGTCCCCAGGCTGCACACTGCGTCCTCTCGCAGAACCCGGAGAACCAGGCACTGGCGAGGTTTTACTGCCACACGGAGAAGACGATCGCGAAGCGGCTGGTCCTGCGGCAGTAAGGCACGGGCTGGCGGGAGGAACCAGGGGCGCGGGCGAGCGGGTGCCCACTGCCTCTCCTCCTCACCCAGGGACCCCTCGGTGAAGAGGACGCTCTGTCGCGGCTGCTCCTCTCTCCTCATCCCGGGCCTCACCTGCACCCAGCGCCAGAGACGTGAGTGCCGCCTCAGGGGCACCGTGGTGGGCAGCAGCCCTTCCCTCTGGACGGGGAGGCTTTCGCTAGCTGATTTGGACTACGTGACACTCTGTAGTTTAATCAAATAAAATTAACCCTATTTACTTAAATTATTTAATTTCTAAGATTCATTAAGTAATACCGACTGTGTGGGTTGTGGTGGTTCACGCCTCTAATCCCGGCACTTGGAAGGTAGAAGCAGGTGGTCTCCATCAAGGCCATCCTGATCTACACAAGCCAGACCAGCCAGGGCTGCTTAGTGAGACCCTGTCCCAAACAAAACCATAACCTCTCTTTGGTTTTGGTTTTGCTGTTTTGGGACACAAGGATCACTGCAGCCTAAATTGACGTCCAACGCCCTGAAATCTCCTGCCTCAGCATCCCTAGTGTTAGGGATTACAAGCGTGAGACAACACACACACAGCTACTAGAGTAGTATTTTTAAATGCTTGCATTGGAAGAGAGTGGATTGCTGAGTTACTTCTACCAGTGGGGCGGAGACATAGGTGTGTCATGATAGAGTCAGACAGAAGCTCTAGACATTGGTTAGGATTCACACACACACACACACACACACACACACACACACACACACACACACAAGCTTGCTTGCCGTCAAGGGGCTGGGGAGATGGTTCAGTGGCCAAGGTGCTTGATATGCAACTATGAGGACCCAGCATTCATGTGATAGCCTCCTTGGGGCCAGGTGAGGACACACAGAGTCTGGCATCTCTTTGGCCAGACAGTCTAACTGAAAACATCTGGCTCCAGGTTCAGTGAGAGACCCTGTCTCACAAAGATATGGTGGAATGTAGTAAAGGAAGACACCCCAAACTAGATTTCTGTCCACACATAACACCCACATGAGTGCTCCTGTGTGCACACACATACACATGTACAGAATGTAAATAATGCCGGGGGGTGGTGGCGCACGCCTTTAATCCCAGCACTCGGGAGGCAGAGGCAGGCGGATCTCTATGAGTTCGAGACCAGCCTGGTCTTCAAGAGCTAGTTCCAGGACAGGCTCCAAAGCCACAGGGAAACCCTGTCTCGAAAAACCAAAATAAATAAATAAATAAATATAAATAAGGAATTTTGAAAAGAGAATCTGTGATATAAGAAAACGAATGTCCAGAAGGCTGGGATTTGAGGTAGGCAGGGTGAAGAAAAATCTAAGACTGGAGAGGGAAGCTAGACCATGTTAAGGGCGGTGGTGGAGCACGCCTTTAATTCCAGCACACAGGAGGCAGAGGCAGGAGGATCTCTGAGTTCAAGGATAGCTAGTGTGGTCTACAGAGCAACTTCCCAGACAGCCAAGGCTATACAGAGAAACCCTGTCTCAAAACAAAACAAAAAAGTTTGAACTTCATTTTAGAGTTCCAAGGAATTGATGTTCATGCACGGTCTCCCATACACATCAAATTTGCATTCCAAATGCAGACGGGATAGAATTCCTATTGACAGTGGAAGAAAACTGCAAGACCTTTTTCTCAGAAGCGTGGGCACTTTCTTATTTCCCCCCACTTAAACCCCAGGCCTGAAGGGACAGCGCTGGACGGTACAGACCTGCCTGACGTGCCAGCGTAGCCAGCGGTTCCTCAATGACCCCAAGCATCTGCTCTGGGGTGACCGGCCTGAAGCCCAGCTGGAAAATCAGGCAGGTGAGCAATGGCAGGGAGAGATGAGGGAGTCTCCAAAAGAAAGGACAGTGGAGGGTTGAAAAGCAAGGTGGGTGAGCCTGATCAGTGTAAGGGGTGCCATAGTCCTGGGAAACTAATTCTCTGATTCTCCTCCATCGTCTAGATTTCAAACCATCAGAGCCCCTGCCAAACATAGCCCACCTCCCTAAGGAGAACGTGCAGCCTCAGGCTTCAAACACCAATGACTAATTCACTCCATTTCCCAGATAAATAAAGATTGAATTTTGTTTGACTTTCTGTTGGGTGGTATTTCAGATGGTTTTATTATTTTCCTCATTTGAGGGGGTGGGGGCCAGGCAAGGCTGGTTGTCACAGTAACCTTCTTACATCTCTGTACTCCACCGTACTTCCCGGTTTCCATTCACTAGGTCCCCCTAAGCAGCCCTTGTCACCCCTGCATCCTCAATACAGTGATATATTTGGAAATTCCTTACATGCTCGTGTGCCTTCTTAGTGGATTCCATGTTGAGGTGGCCCCAACTGTTGAGATGGGGAGGCAGACACTGTTCCTATCCTCTGGGCATGTGCGGACTTGGTCCTTCCTGTGTCTCAGAGTTGTCCTCTATAAAATCATAATGGAAGTGGCTCAGGCCCGAACTAACAGGGAAAGGTGCTACATGTGGCTGGTTTGCTCACATGCCCTCCATGGTAAACTCAGACGTCTTGTCTGATATCTGTGGAGAGGCTACTCAAGGACACAATCTGTGAACTAACTTCTTTGCTGGCTGCAGACTGTCATGGTACCCCCAGACATAAACAAAATTCCCTATCATGGGAGTGAAGTTTTCTTCCCTTTTACCTTTAACCCTGTGTTGCATTTACCTATGAATGCGGCTTTTAAAAATCTCTTTCTTGCCGGGCAGTGGTGGCGCACGCCTTTAACCCCAGCACTCGGGAGTCAGAGGCAGGCGGATCTTTGTGAGTTCGAGACCAGCCTGGTCTACAAGAGCTAGTTCCAGGACAGGCTCCAAAATCCACAGAGAAACCCTGTCTCGAAAAACAAAAACAAAAAAAAACTCTTTCTTTTTTTTTTTTTTCCTTTTAAGATAGGGTTTCTTTGTTTAGCCATGGCTGTCCTGGAGGTCACTCTGTAGACCAGGCTAGCCTTGATTTTTATTTTTAAGGTTTTTCTCTGTAGCTTTGGAGCCTGTCCTGGAACTAGCTCTTGTAGACCAGGCTGTCCTCGAACTCACAGAGATCTGCCTACCTCTGCCTCGGAAC
>JAQHUG010000742.1:204576-219238 GCA_028555095.1 Dicrostonyx torquatus | reverse complement strand
TACTAACTAGCTCACACAACTTTCATTAACACATTTCTATAAATCTGTGTGTAACCCTCAGGCCAGTGGGATTTACCTCCCTGGCATGTCTTGCTTCCTCTCTGTCTGGATTGTGGCTCCTCTGATTCTGCCCTTTTTTCTCAGAATTCTTCCAATCTCACTGTCCCACCCATTCTATTCCTGCCCATTAATAGGCCAGTCAGTTTTTTATTTACCAATGAGAGTAATATATATTTGTAACTGGGCCCTAACATCTTTCTCAGGGGAGGGGCTGAGAAGGTGCCACATCAACAACACAAAAGCCTACTGTAGAAGGAGCCTGTCTGTCATTTCCCGGCTGCTCAGACCCAAATAATCACACAGAAACTATATTAATTTCAATACTGTTTGGCCAGTAACTGACATATTCCTAGCTAGCTCTTAAGTCTTAAATTAACTCTTTTCTATTAATCTATGTATTGCACAAGGCTGTGGCTTACTGGTAATGTTCTGGCATCTTTCTCCTTTAGCAACTACATGGTATCTCCTTGACTACACCTACTCTTTCTCTATATCTCTGTTTAAATTTCTCACCTGGCTTTACTCTGCTAAGCCATTGGCCAAAACAGCTTCATTCATCAACCAATAAAAGCAACACATATATAAAAGGACATCCACATCAGCCTGGAGTCTGGTAAAAGAATACATTAGATTTGGTTATTTAGCAGCAGGTAAAGCTTATGTAACCTCCCAGCATGCAGGCATTTCAATTTGTTGACATTGCATGATTGCCCCTCATGGGCTAGTCACAATCAGGCCCTCTGAGAGTGTCTGTTTCTATGCCCTCAGGCAATATTGCACATTCCAGATTGGTTCCTCTCTTGGCCTGGTAGACCTTAACTTCCTTCATATCAACCCTAATTTATTTATTTATTACATGGGAGCACAGCAGGATCTGGAGTTCTTTGCTCAGGCATTGTTGACCTCGCCTCAGGAATGATCAGCAACTGGACTGTGCCTGTCCTAGGTAGGCTGCTGAACAATCGATCTCTCCCCTGTCATTGACTGCTAGCACTGGAAGAGCATTCATTTGTGGATAGCTGCCAGGATGGGGCAACTAGGGGATAACCTGTTGAATTTCCGACAGTCAGGCATGCATAACCTCCTGCGGAGGACTGCTAGACGGATGCCTAAGAGCCATTAACACCTAAGTTGCTGCCCACTGCTACTGGATCTGCTGCAGGAGGCATTGAAAGAGAATAAGGATTAACAATACTACCCTGTCAGTTAATGCATATGTGAGCATCCAGGAGGGATCAAATAGCCTTTGTATATTATGCCAAACTTTTTCAAAAAATAAATCGTCAAAGACCATAACTTCTGACCTTACTTATTCACAGTATAGAGGATTATTCTACAGCATACAACATCTAATTTTTTTGAGTTCTTTACATATTTTGGCTATTTGTCATCTATTGGATGTGGAGTTTTTAAAATCTTGCCCCATTCCTTAAGCTGCTTTTTTGTCTGTACCCTTTCAGCTCACTAGTTCCTATCACTCAGGTCTCATTAGCCAATCAGGGACTCAGACGGACCCATGAATCTGATGGGAGGGTTCTCTCAGGCTTCTGACTCAGCCCCTGTGCTGAGGAAATCAGAAGTTGGTTTGTGTGAGTTTGAAATATCCTTGTTTTTGAAGTCACTCTGAAAGACTCTTGCCTGTAGTTCTTGTATTGTTGTTATGGAAGACAGATCTGCAAAATATATTGATTGACTGTGTCCTTTGTCTTACAGAAGCTTTACAGTTTCATGAGATACCATTTATTAATTGTTCATCGTAGTGTTTCCACTGTTGGTATTGTGTTCCGAATACTGTCTCCTGTGCCAGTGCATTCAAAGTTTTCTGCACTTGGTCTTGTACCTGTTTCAGTGTGTCTGGTTTTATGTTGGGGGTCTTTGACCCACTTGGATATGAGTTTTGTGCAGGGTGATGAATGTGAATCTATTTGAATTATTCTACATGCAAAAATTCAGTTTAGTAGACACCATTTGTTGAAGGTGCTCTCTTTTTTTTCCATTTTGTATTTCTGAATTTCCTTTGCAGAAATCAAGCATCCAGGATTTATGTCTGGTCTTTAACTTGATTCCAATGTTCAACAAGTGTGCTTTACTACTAATGACTTGCTATTTTTTCCCTCTGGATACTGTTTCTCTGTGTAACTAGTGCTTGAGAACCATGCTGGCCTTGATGTCACAGAGACCAACCTGCCTCTGTCTCCAGACTTCTGGAATTAAAGGTGTTCACCACCACTGCTTAGTGCCATGATATTCTTATTGTTCAAGATTATTCTAGCTATCCTGTTTTTTGTTTGTTTGTTTGTTTTTATTCTTTGTTTTTTGTTTATCTACATGAAGTGGCAAACTGCCCTTTCATTGTCTTTAAGCAATTGTGTTGGAATTTCGATGGACATTGTGCTGAATCTATACATCGCTTTTAGTAGGATGGGTAATCCTCCTCTGTTAATCCTTCTGATCCTTGAGTTTAGCACATCTTTCCATCTCCCTGGTATCTTCTTTAATTTCTTTCTTTAAATTCTTGAAGTTATTATCACACAAGTTATTTCACTTGTTTTATTAGAATTACTGGAACATATATTATTTGAGGCTATTGTGAATGGTGTTTTTCCCTTAAATCTTTCTCAGTTTATTATTTATAGGAGGGCTACTGATATTTTTTAGTTACTCTTATATCCAGCCACTTTGCTGAAAGTGTTTTATCAATTGTAGTTCCCTTGTCCAACTTTTAGGGTCACTTATGTATCTATCATATCATACAAATAAAAAGACTTTGACTTCTTTGTTTCCAGTTATATCCCATTGGGGTCCTTAGTTTCTTGTATTGTTCTAACGAGAACTTCAAGTACTATATTGAGTAGATATAGAGTTCACAGGCTTGCCTTGTCCCACATTTTATTGGACTTACTTGGAGTTTTTCTACATTTAATTTAATGTGACTATAGTTTTGCTGTAAATTTCCTTTATTTTGTGTATGTATATACCTTGTATCCCTACACTCTGCAAGACTTTTATAATGTTTGATTTTGTCAAAGATATTTTGTACTATATTTCTGTGTTCTATTTTTTCAATTTATTATTATGATGGATTGGATTTGTATGTTGAACCTTCACTACTTATCTGGGATGAAGCCTAATTGATGAGTTTAGATGACTTTTTGATGTGTTCTTGGAATCTCTTTGCAAATATTTTTGAATATTTGTGAATTTATGTTCAAGAGGGAGATTGGTCTGTAACTCTTTATAAAATTTGTCACAGCACTGGATCTCTGTACTGAATTAGATTCATGATCTCAAAGTCCTGAAGTAGAGGAGCTAGAGGCATTGAATACCTGAAATTGGAATTCTCAGCGTCTGTCTACCTGGGGCAATCTGCATATTTTTAAGGGCAATTCCAGAAACCTATGTTTCCACTGTCTGCTGTCTCAGGTTTAACATATATAGTGGCATCTGATATGAATAATCTATGATTATTTAAATACAAAAGGCTGAATTTATGGATATTCTGTGGCATTATAAAATGAATTGGATATTGACATCTTAAAATGAATTTCCTGATGTTTGATTGCTTATTTCCTATGTTTTCACATGTGTGATTAGCTTCCTTGGGTTGGACCTTTTGCTTTTAGTAGCTTCTGTAGAACTGGATTTATATATGGATGTTGTTTAATTTTTCCTTTATCATTAAATATTGTATTTTTTCCACTTATCGTGATTGAAAATTTTCTGGGTATAGTAATCTGTGCTGACATCCATGGTTTCTTAGAGCCTGCATCCCATGAGTCCAAGCCTGATGGCTTTTAGAATCTCTACTGAGAAGACAAATTTAATTCTCATAGGTGTGCCATTGTATGTTTCTTGATTTTTTTTTTTACTTTGCAGCTTTTAATATTCTTTTGTTCAAGAAAAGGAAGACCATTAGAAGCATTTACAAACCATTTTGTTTCCTATGACTATTGATACCAGAAATAATGATTATTAATTCCTGTTATATTGGGTCTTTTCATACCATGTCTCAATTCCTCTCCTTTGAAATATTTGGAATATTCTCTGCCATTGTCTATTGAAAAGATATAACTATTCTTGTTTTAAAAGATAACAGTCTTGAGTGTCAAAAGAGACTTTGGACATTTGAACGGTGTAGTAGTTGCTGCAGTCTATAAGGATCATTGTGGTGACTAAATGCATTATCTTCATTGATAACCATGGTTGAACCTGTGGTGACATGGCTCAGAATCTAGTTGACTGAATGACTAAATTTGTGTCTCCTTGATGGCTTTCTTTGCATTGCTTGTTTAACCATTAGTATGAAAATCCTTTCTGGGTGAAACTCCTCATTAGAAGTGGGATTTGAGTGTCTATAGCTACAACCCATTTTTTGTTCTTTGTATCTACAATGTTGTGTTTGAAATTTATCAACCAGTTTCCTTCCTTTGTTGTCATGCCTTCACCATTATTATAAATTCTATCTGTAAATCATATAAGACACAGCAGAAACAATTATTATTCAATGCTAAGCCATTTTGGTAGCATGATAATTTTATTTTTTGGATTTCTTTTGTGTTATAGTTAAACTGATCAGCTTTTTGTGCTGTCATGACTTCACCACCATTATTGATGGTGTCACTAAATCATATAAGGTGTAACAACTCAATGCTAAGCCATTTTACTAGCTTAATTTTTTAATTTTATTTTATTGGTTTTTGTTTCTGAGACAAGGTTTGTGTAGTTCTGGCTATCTTGAAGTTGTTTTGTAGACCAGGCTGGTCTAATGGTCAGAAATTCACCTTAATCTGGCTCCTACATTCTGGGATTAACGGTGGGCCAATATTCCTACAAATATATATATATATATATATATATATGTGTATATATATATATATGTATGTATATATATACATATATATGTGTGTGTGTGTGTGTGTGTGTGTGTGTGTGTGTGTATCACATACACACACATACTACTGGGTAATGGACCTAGAGTGTAGGGTTTTGTACATGTTAAGCATCTGATGTTATACTGAGCTTTGCTTCCAGCTTGAATTTTAAAATTTGGTGTAAGATATCATTTTCTTTCCCAGAATGACATTATTAATGATATTAATGTGCCTGTGCCTTCTGAGTCATTTGATTACAGGTTTTTGACATTCTTTCTACTTGTGTTACTTTTTAAATAAATATGATTCTTTTGCTTGTATATATGGATACATGCGAACCACATGTGTGCCTGGTCCTTACATTAATCAAAATATGATCTTAGAACCCCTGAGCTTGGAATAATGAATGGTTGTGATCCCCCATATAAGTACTACAAATTGATCACACCTGTATGCAGGACTGACAAGAGCTCCTAACTGCTGAACTGCCCTTCCTATATTTCTTTATGACCAACATTTACATTGCCAATGTTTTCATCTATTTATAACATAGAATTGGAGTAAATGCATAACTCTTTGTAGGAACTTCAGAAAAAAAAAACTTTGAGTTCTTCCTATCTTTTTTGTTTGTTTGATTATTTTTGCAAGGAAGATGGATTTTTTTAATATTTACTTCTTCCTGTTCTCTAATGATTGCATTAGATTAGGATAGCATTCAACTCAGAGGCAGATATACCTGCCTCTGCCTTCTTAGTGCTGGGATTAAAGACATGAGCCAATACACTGATCTTGCCCATCCTTTCTTGTAGTTAGTAATTGTTTATAAATTTTCTTTGTTGTGTACTCATTACTGTTGATCTATTTTTTTGTCTTTCTATGTCTGTTAGTAGGCATTTCCCTTGGCAGGTAGTATCCCATTTAGGAATGATAGAGACATTTCCTACTCAGTTTCCTTCTAAAGTATCTTAATGACTGTATTATAATGTCTGTGCCATAGGATACATGTGGTAAGTACCAGAATTATATGATTATATTGTCAAAGAAGTATACATTTACAACATTGCCAGTATTACCCTTTTTTAATGCATGTATGGCATATTTTAGGATGCAGTGACCTATAATGATGTGCATGTTGACTTCACCTTGGAAGAATGGTCTTTGCTGGATCCTTCCCAGAAGAATCTCTACAAAGATGTGATGCTGGAGACCTATATGAACCTCACTGCTATAGGTAATACTGTGAAATTTCCTTCACATTTTAAATTAATGGAACAACTGTGTTTTGCTTACTAATGCTCTTTAGTATTTGTGATTGAGAAGGAGGGAGAATAAGATGAATAAATCAGGCATAGTTTTAAGGTTCACTGAAGATAGTAACCTATGTCCAATTTTCAATAACATCATATATTTCCTGCTACTATCTTTTAGGCTGCAAATGGGAAGATCATAATATTGAAGAGTATTGTCAAAGTTCTCGAGGACATGGAAGGTAATTTTCATGTGCAAGCTGATACAAATGTGCCTCTGAAGATATTTTAATATATCTGGAGGTTTTAAAGAAAAGCAGCAGTGTAAATAAAGACAGCTTAAAGTGCACTAATGATTATTAAATCCTCACAAAATCATATGTCTCAATGGTAAGTAAGTGAATTGTGTTTTCTAGTCATTGTTTTAAGGAGGACAAGGAAACAATGTCTTAACAGATCTTACTACTTGAATCATAGCTACACCAGAGCTGTGCTGTAGAACTTCCAATCCATTTAGTTTGAAACCACTCCTATTACAAAAGATATACATATTGAACAGGTGATAAGTATATGTCCAAAATCTTTAAATAAACAAATAATCCCTAGTAAAATTAGGGTTACTCATATAGTTGTCGTGATGGCTAAGTTCATTGAGAGGGGTAGTTAGAGTTAAGAGTTAAGGGAGTTGGTTGTGGAGAAACCTTAATCACTATACCATTTCTCTCTGAGGAACAGAGAGTCAAACTGTGTATATGTATTGTGGAAATCCTTTGTTTTGCTTTCTTTAATAGGTATATCCTATGTCAGTCTGGATAGAAACCATATGATCATAGGAATATGGAAAGAATTAGCATAACTCTTTTCATCTCAAAACAATTAGAAGATATGTAGTAGTCCCCATGTTGAGTAGACTTGTTGAATGTGATTCAAGTTTACAAGTAATTGGTTTTCTAACTTCTTTGGAAATACATCAACAAACTCATAGTGCAGAAAAAAACCAATGAGCAATAGGAATGTGTATAAACTTCTCTTTGTCCTGTCAGACTTTACAAATGTAGTATGACTTACAATATAAAAAAAAAAATTAACAGTGGAATAATTGGGGTAAAGATCTGAATTCTTCCAGTACTCTTAAAATAAGTGAAAAATCTCATAGAGTAAAAAGATGCCATAAATGTGAGCCAGGTAATAAAGGCTCTTTCCATCACAGGCATCTTCAAAGATGCAAAACAGTCCTTAATTAAGGAGAACAATGTGAGTGCAACCAAAGTGGTAAAAGCTTAAGATCTGATTCCTCTTTATATTTAGAACAAATTGTGAAATTAATTCATACAGATATAAATATTCAACCGTGTAATAAATGTTATAAAGATATTACATGTGCCAATTATCCTTGCAGGCATAAAAGAAGTCCTTCAAGAGAACAACCTTCTGAATATACTCAGTGGGTTAAAGCCTTTCCATATCACAGTTATCTTCAAAGACATGAAAGAATTCATAGTGGTCAGAAGCTCTATGAAGGTCTTCGATATGGTGATGCCTTTGAATGTCATAATAGTTTCCAAATACATAAAGGAAGCCATAGTTCAGCAAAGCGCCATGAATGTGATCAGTGTGGTAAAGCCTTTTCACGATACAGTCGTCTTCAAATACATAAAAGAACACATACTGGAGAGAAACCCTATGAATGTACTCAATGTGGAAAAGCCTTTTCACAACACAGTAATCTTCAAATGCATAAAAGAACACACACTGGAGAGAAACCCTTTGAATGTTCTCAGTGTGGTAAAGCCTTTTCACAACACAGTACTCTTCAAATGCATGAAAGAACACACACTGGAGAGAAACCCTATGAATGTACTCATTGTGGAAAAGCCTTTGCACGTCTTAGTATTCTTCAAATGCATACAAGAACACATACTGGAGAAAAACCTTTTGACTGTAATCAGTGTGGCAAAGTATTTGCAGTACAAAGAAGTCTCTACATGCATAAAAGAATACATACTGGAGAGAAACCCTATGAATGTACTCAATGTGGAAAAGCCTTTGCAGAACACAGTTATCTTCAAAGACATAAAAGAACACATACTGGAGAGAAACCCTATGAATGTAATCAATGTGGAAAAGTCTTTGTATATCAAACTAGTCTCCGAATGCATAAACGAACACATACTGGAGAGAAACCTTATGAATGTAATCAATGTGGTAAAACCTTTTCCCAACACAGATATCTTCAAATGCATAAAATAACACATACTGGAGAGAAATCCTATTTATGCACTCAATGTGGAAAAGCCTTTGTACATCAAAATTCTCTTCAAAGGCATGAAAGAACACATACTGGAGTGAAACCCTATGAATGTAATCAATGTGGTAAAGCCTTTGTTTGTCAAAGTAGTTTCAGACTACATAAAAAAGCACATACTGGAGAGAAACCCTGTGAATGTTCTCAATGTGGTAAAGCTTTTGTATGCCAAAGTCGTCTTCAAAAACATAGAAGAACACATACGGGAGAGAAACCCTATGTATGTATTCGATGTGGAAAAGCCTTTGCACAACATGGTCATCTTCAAAGGCATGAAAGAATACATACTGAAGAGAAACTCTATGAATGTAATTATTGTGGGAAAGTTTTTTCACATCCCAGTGTGCTACATAGGCATAACAGAATACACACTGGAGGGAAACCCTATCATTGTACTCAATGTGGAAAAGCCTTTCCACATCCTAGTGTTCTACAAAGACATAGAAGAACACATACTGGAGAGAAACCCTATAAATGTGTTCAGTGTGGAAAAGCTTTTACAGAACATAGTTATCTTCAAAGGCATAAAAGAACACATACTGGAGAGAAACCCTATAAATGTACTCAATGTTCAAAAGGCTTTTCACGGCACTGTTATCTTCAAAGGCATGAAAGAACACATGATGGAGAGAAACCCTATGAATGTAATCAATGTGGTATAGCCTTTTTATCTCAAAGCAGTTTCCGAATACATAAAAGGGCACATACTGGAGAGAAACTCTTTGAATGCCCTCAATTTGGAAATGCCTTTGTACACTAAATTCTCTTTATAGGTATGAATGATCACATACTATAGAGAAACCCAATGAATGTACTCAATGTGGAAAGACTTTTGTATGTCAAATCAGTCTCTGACTACTAAAAGAACATATTCTGGAGAAAAAAACCATACACTTGTAATGTGATAAAGCCATTACATATATCAGCTATCTTCAAAATCATAAAAGATCATACTGCAAAGAAACCCTCTAAATGTAGTCACTGTAGCAAAGTTTTGCAAGTCATGGTAGTAGTACAAGAGTAAACTTGTGTAATTGGTCTGTTAAAGCCTTTGAACATATTAGACTTTGAGGACTGGAAAAAACTCATACTGAATGGAATCTATATAATGTATCTGGTAAGATTTTTAGCCAACACTTATGTTCAATTAAACAAGATTCTTTATTCTGGAGAAAAAAAATTGACAAGAGTCAACAGTCTCTTCAAGCATTATTATGGATCTCAGTTCAAGGCCAGCCTGGTGTACAGAGTGAGATCCAGGACAGCCAAAGATGTACAGCGAATCCCTGACTGGAAAAACCAAAGATTATAAGTAAAACTAAAAGAAATAGAGAAAAAAATTACATAATCATGGAAAATACACAGAGAATCTGGATACTTTATAATATTGTGTTGTCTTTCAAGTGTTTGGCTGCAGAAGAAGGAGGAGCAACAGCTGCTAAATGACAATTATAAATGCTTTTGGATTAATCCAACCTATATATTTTGAAAATGTCTTGACATTGCAATTTAAGTCAAAAGATAAGTTACTTTGGAGAAGAGGTTTTTGTTTTTGTTTTCGTAGGAAATGAGAGACTGTGGATTCATTCTGGGCTAAGAAAAATAAGCTTTGATCAAGGAAGACTTCCTGAAAAAAATCTCCAGTGGAAATGGATGGCCAAGATGATCCAGTGTTTTAGAGCACCAATTTTGCAGTTTCTCTGAGTTTTGCATACAAAACAGCCTCCAAATTGAAGGATGAGATGATCCAACCTCACAGAATACTCCAGTTAGGACTTGACCATAATCTACAATTTTCTTTTCTTTCCTTTTCTTCAGTGTATAGAATGGGATGCCTGTCACCTAAGTGAACCATTTTTATTTAAATATCAAGCAGTGTATGATCATGCTTTCCAAGTAAATATGTCTATGAAAGGGTGGTGGATTGTTGTTCCTGGTTTTAATTTTCATGTTTTTAAACAAATTCCCTGAAATGTTGTTTGTTATCCATTCTATCATGGATGTCAGTAAATAGTCAGGTATGTATTTAAATTCATGATCCTCATGTCTCCTGAGTACAACTCTAATGTTGGATGATGTATTCTCACTGTTTGCTGTTTTGTCAATACAACACATTTTAACAATATTAATGTTATAATGGTTAATAGAAAAGAATATAAGAAACATTAACATTTCTCATGTGTGTATCCAAAGCAGCATTTTCATCTGTCTGGTCAGCAACCTACAGTGTGTCTCACAACATTGCTTGATGTTCTATTGATATACTTTTTGAAGTTCCATGCATCTTGTCCCCATCAGTTTTCCATTTGTCACTTCATCTTGAAGTACTCCCTTCTAAAGGAATTAGCCAGGATGATAAATAATGTAATGACAATGAGATTGTTTTAAAGTGTGTTTGTAACATTATTATGGCTTTTTAGGCCATGAAAGATATGTGGAGATTGGAAGTCAACTTTGTGAAATCTACCTTCTTCTATTCATGTGGTGATCAAGATGAGCTTACTAGTCATGCACACCGGAGAAATTGCCCACTGTGTTCTCTGACTGATGCTCAAATAAGATTAGTTGAATTGTTATGTCAGTAAACTTGTCTTTTCAGAATGTAAACGTATTTCCATTGAAAAATAGATGAAAATAGGACAAATTGAATAATAAATTGCAAATGAAAATGTTACGTTGCTATCTTTTTCCCTTTGTGGAATGTTTTAGTTCTTTCTGAAAGCTAAGCACTGTTTAAAAGACTTGATGATCTGAATTAAATCTCTGGGAGACCCATATTACTCCCAGAAATTTTTCTAATTTTTCTACACTTGGGCTGTAGCATATGCTCCCTCCCACAGAGGCACATATATAAATAATTTTTTAAATCAAATAAGTGCCACTTTGTTCACTTGTAGCCAAATGACTCCCTGAGTTTCACCTTTAGAACTCACATAGTAAAAGTCGATAATAGACAACTCTAAATTTTCCTCTCACTACCCATACACATCATGATAAATGCATAGACACACAGTTCAAGCATTTTTAAATGGATGAAATTAATAAAATAGCCCAGTTATTGAGAATATATGAAACAATTTGCCAGTTTAAGTTATAGAGTTTCAAGAAATATTATTGTTCATTAGAACATTGATTGTTCCTTTCTAAATCTTTATTTTTATCATTTAATTCTCTGATTCAAATATAGGTCATTGTAAAAAACATCTCAGCTGGATTTAGAGTTGTATGACTGCAATCCCAGCACTTGGGAGATAGCTGCCACTCTCTCTTAGTTTGAGGACAGTTTAGTCTTCATAGTGAGTTCCAGGATAACCAAGCCTATTTAGAAATAGTCTACCTCCAAAAAAATTCCAAAAGGAAAGCTCACATCTCAAATTATGGAACTTTTCCTAATATAATTCAACTGGACTCTGACTGATTACAACAAAACCTTGTGTTATCTTTACTCATTAATAAAACTGTGTTAACTGAAAATAAGAAGAATATGGAGAGTCCATTAAGAGATGTGTAGAAAGATATTGAATCCTGTCAGAAGCCATGTCATAAGAAGAGCAGATGACAATTAATATTCAAGGTTTCAAATCAGCAGGAAGAAATTTTCTAATGGGAAGCCTTATTAAGCAAGGCCAGGAGGTTAGAGACTCCAGAATATCTTTTGTGTGTAATTTCACAGGTGGTATTGCGATTTTTCCCTAGTGTCTATAGGGAGTCCACCACTGCCTGTATCTAGTGTGTTTATCTCACAGTTACATCCCGATCTACTGGGCATTGTTATCTGTTAAGGAGATGACCCCTTGTTCTGCTGTATTTTCTAATGGACATTATCAGTGACAGTTCATACAGAGTTGTAAAGAATATGAATGAATACAAAAAAATACTTCACAGATCAAGTGTTAGACGCAAGCAGCTGTATTTCCCCAGGTGCCAAGAGAGCTGTACACTATTAGCTGATATAAAATTTCCAAGTGGTTTTAGATTAGACCAGGTCCTTGCTAATGGTTTCTAAGATAAACTATTCCCAGAAAAATAATCTCGTTTTATAAGGGTATATATACAGCTTTTGGGATTTTTGAGCTAAGGTTAAAAGGGCAAAGTTACCTAATTTCTATACACACTTTCTCACTAGATTTAATGGGTAACCTAGGAAAATAATTGCAGCTTTTTTTTCAGAAACCCTTTAGGAAGAGAAGTTCTGGCTGGTCAGGACTACAAAAAATAATTTGACTTCATAGCCCTAGGAAAGAGTTACAAGTTTCAAAAAAAAATTTTGTGGTCTAAAATTACATGCAGGGTGGAAAATACATTTTAAGATTTAAAATATTGTTAGTGTCATTGTGACTTGGGTAGTGTTGATTGAGCTAGTATTAAGAACCCAAACTAAAGAATTTATGGCACATTTTTTTTCCTGTAAACAGTCTTAAGTCCAGAAATCATGCCATTTTACAACTACCACCACAGAAAGTTAGTTTAAAATGTTTGTACACTAGACTATAGTACACAGTTTCCGTATTTTTCTTAGACTCCTTAGTAGTTCAGTCTTATCTTTAAGATCCTTTGTAAGACTACTTCTCTTGCTAGCAAAATGACTGATTCTTTGCTGCTGCAAGTTACAGCCCACAAATTAGGGAGTTGACTAAAAATAAGTTATGCTCCTTCATTGCTTTGTAACAAGTTACTCAGATTTTTTGTAGGTGGGTTGTCAAGATGACTGTTTTATCATTTACTTTAAAAATTCTTTCAAATGTAAATCCTATACTACCTGTAGAAGAGTTAGAGAATTTGACATGAGAGAATAAAGAAAGAATCCATCAAAATAGATTTGATTATCCTTTTTTTTTCCCCCTAACCCGCTTCACTAAAAAAAATCTCAATATGTGCTGCACTGTGGAATTTCCCTTTGAATCCTGTGGACAGCCAAGAAGTTCTTTTTTCAGGCAGGGCTAGAATCCATTGGCATCTAATGGGCACTTTCATTATCTTCAAGTGATAGGCGACATCTGCATTATAATGACATTTGGGAGCTGGAGAGTTTACTCATTACTGTTTCTATTGGGTATCTAAGTTCAATTCCTAGCACCTACATTAGGTAGCTTAGAAGTACCTTTATTTTTAGGTTCAGAGGATCTGATTCATTCTTCTTAACTCCTAGGGCTCCAGACATACAAATAGTGAAAAGACAGACGTATATATGTGATTAGCTATTATAGAAAAGTCCTTTTTTATAAAAGAATAAAATTCCGTTTCAGTGTATTTTTCCAGTTGTGATTTACCAATGTGTTTATCAAGTGCATAAAAGGTTTCAGTAGAGACCAGAGGAGGGTGTCTGATCCCCTGCAACTGGAAATACAGACAGTTCTGAGATATCCTATGTATACTGGGAATCAAAATCAGGCCCTGTGGGTAAGTTCTCTTAGATGCTGAGCCATCTATTCAGTAACAAGAACATGTAATTAGAGCAGTAAGGTGTGAATTTTATCCCGAACTCATATTTTCCTGAAGCCTAATGACCCAGAAAAAAAATACAAGACTGATAGTATCAGAAACTAGCCTAGACATGGAGCTTAAAGAAGTTTCTGAATCCAAATATCCACAAAAGGGGGAAGAGTACAAAAATGATCAGGAAGGAAAAGTCTGACCACTTGACCACAGCCACAAGACTGAGTTTATCTCAATTGTAATATTTAAGCAGCAATGTGAGTCCACGGAATTCATGTCACATGTCTTCCTGCTGGAGTTTATGCCTCCTATAAGGAGAGAAAAGGAACTTGCAGGCATGAAGATTGACTTGTCTGAAGGGGATCCTTGATTCCTGCCAAATTTTCAGTTAGGAACCCTGAATGCTGGTGAATCAAGATGGCGTCCAGGTGTGAGGAGGTCCCGACACTTAAGCAGAACTCACTCTAAGGCTGAGGCCATCAGGCATTTACAAAGAGAAGTGGAATATGGAGGACTTGTTAGGGAGGGAACTTGTGAAAGCCCAAGATCAAGAGAGCAGCAGTTGGGATCTATCTGAGGGCAAACTGGATCCTACTGTGCTTTCTGTGTCCACTCAGCTTTGGTGGGTTAGCTCCTCCAAGTCTCTCATTCCTTCCTTCCTTTTTTTTTTTTTTTTTTTTTTGACAATTGCTTGTAACTGTAAGTGACAATGTCCTTCAAGTACCCACTTGGATGTTAAAGCT
>JAQHUG010000742.1:104567-125486 GCA_028555095.1 Dicrostonyx torquatus | reverse complement strand
GACCTAAACATAAAACCTTCAACAGAGGAATCTAAAATGGCTGAAAGACACTTAAGGAAATGCTCAACATCCTTAGTCATCAGAGAAATGCAAATCAAAACAACTCTGAGATTCCATCTTATACCTATAAGAATGGCCAAGATCAAAAACATTAATGACAACTTATGCTGGAGAGGTTGTGAGGTAAAGGGAACACTTCTGCATTGCTGGTGGGAATGCAAGCTGGTACAGTCCCTTTGGTTATCAGTATGTAAATTTCTCAGAAAATTAGGAAACAACCATCCTCAAGACCCAGCAATACTACTTTTGGGTATATACCCAAAGGATGCTCAGTCATACCACAAGGACATGTGCTCAACTACGTTCATAGCAGCATTGTTTGTCATAGCCAGAACCTTGAAACAACCCAAATGCCCCCTGACCGAAGAATGGATAAGGAAAATGTGGTACATTTACACAATGTGGAGTACTACACATAGCAGAAAAAAGCAATGACATCCTAAAATTTGCAGGCAAATAGGTGGATCTAGAAAACATCATATTGAGTGAGGTAATCCAGACCCAGAAAGACAAATATAATATGTACTCACTCATAAGTGGCTATTTTAGACATAAACAAAGAAAACCAGCCTACAACTCACAATCCCAGAGAACCTAGACAACAATGAGGCCCCTCAGAGAGGCATACATGGATCTAATCTACATGGGAAGTAGATAAAGACAAGCCTGAGTAAATTGGGAGCATGGGAACCATAGGAGAGGGTAGAATGGGAGAAGAGAGAAGGGAGGGGAGCAGAGAAAAATGTACAGCTCAATACAATCAATTGGGGGGAAAAAAGGAATCTGTGCAGAGTAAGAGTAAAAACTTAATTTTCCAAAGAGAAGAAGGGTTAAAGGATGTCAGGGGGACTTGAGTAGGGACCACTCTTTAAAAAAAATGTGATAATTAATCTTATTTGCCAACCAGAAGAAATTTAGAATCATCTAGGGGACACACCTCTAGGTGTGTATGAGGGCATCTCCAGAGAAGGTTACCTGAAGAGGGAATACACGCTCCTCAGTGTGGGTGTCCCTATTCTAGGGACTAAGGTCTAGAGGAACTGAAAAGAAGGAAAGCAAGTTGAACACCAACACCCATCCCCTCCTTTCTAACTGCAGACAGAAGTGACAAGCTCCCTCATCCTGCTGCCACCATAGCTTAGAGACACTCTCACTCGCACACCTTCCCTTCCACGATGGACTATCTCTCAAACCGGGGCAAAATAAACTTCAGCACAGCAAGTTCAGAATCTAGAGGTAGCTGTTTAAAGACAGGAAATGTATGTCAACACAGAAAAATAACCAGGTTCTGTAAGAGAAAACCTCATAAGGAAGCATTATATGTAAAACATGATCTGATATTTTCCAAACAAATATTCCACATATGTATGTGTGCACATATTCACAGCATACGGAGTCCTATAGTGCCTGCTGTGTCGGGTGTGACCTGCTGCTGCTATGACCAATTACCTGACAAGAAGCAATTTAAGGGAAGAAGGGCTTCTTCTGGCTCCCAGCCTAAGAAGGAACACAACCCACCATGATAGGGGGAGGATGGCAGCAGGAGCACCATACGCTGGTCACACTGCATTCACAACCAGGAAGCAGAAGGCAGACAGGAAATGGCACCCAGATACAAAACCTTAAGGCCCACCTCTAGTGACCTTTCCTCCAGCAAGGCTCTACTTCCTGAAGGTTCCACAGCCTTTCAAAGTGGCACCACAAATTGGGGCTCAAACCCAGAGCCCAGGAGTTGTGGGGATTCAAACCACAGCACAATCTAAAGGTGAATATGGTCTTCCTCTAGGAAGTGGGTTAGAGAAATAAAAGAGAGGGAGAAATGTATTCTGTGTAGTCCTACAATACTTATTTTTCATGTATTATTTTTGAAATATGAAAAACGAGATCAGGTGCTGGCAAATGTGTTAAAACATTTGCCATGCAGCAGCAGGATTAAATGGCAGATCCACAAAACCCATGGAAATGTTGGGTTGGTGTGGCCTCAGAAAAAGAATGTGACCCCAGAGCAAGTCAGCTAACTAAATCAGCCATATTTTCATGCTCTGGGTTGATTGTGAGACCTTGCATCACTGAATAAAGTGGAAAAGTAATCGAAGACAATTACACACACACGCATGCATGCACACACAAGTACACAAAAATGGAAAGAGAGAGATGAGGAAGACTCTGCAGACAGATAAAAAGATTTCTATTCTAATTCTTTAAAATTTATAGCAAAAAAAATGAAAATCTAACAGAAGCAAAATTTCATTCTTTCTCTCACAATCATGCAACTCACCCAAAAGCACACAATGTATCCAGACCTCTAGAACATTCCCTACTAGACTCAAACACAGCACATATTCATAAGTTTCTAAATTGGTACAGGGTAACAGCCTGAAACAAAATGAATATTCTGCTCTCATCCTGGTCCAGGAATATCCACCTCTGAGGAAGCTTCTCCCCACCACACTGGGATGAGAATGCGCCTCAGATATGAGCTTACCAAGGACAGCAAGAAGAGCAAACCAGCAGCTTTACACACATCCCAGAGAGCATGCACCCTTTCACTGCTCGGTCCCCTGCGAGAGCTCTGAGAATCCTTAACATTCAAGGCTGTGTAAGGGTTGCCGCATTTCTGCTTCAGTGGCAGCGTGCTATTTCCCCCATTAAGTGTGGTAAGACTGTTCTGTTAGCTTAAAGATGGTCAGATCTTACTAGAAACAAAGACTAAAAGCTATCAGTCTTACAAATCTAAAATCTGGAAACCAAGCCAAAAGACTTAAAAAGATTCATTTAAGGACTGGAGAGATGGCTCAGCAGTTAAGACCACCGCAGAGGTCTTGCAGAAGACAAGGGTTTGATTCCCACCACCCACATGGCAGCTCCCAACTATCTAGAGCTCCATTTTCAGGGAACCCAAAGTTCTCTCCTGACCTCTAACAGCATATGATACACAACATGCATACAGGCAAATCACCAACATACACACAATAAAAATAAGCAATCTCTTTATCTTAAAGAAGACTGTTTGAAAACACTATCTGCATGTGTGGTCCCACTGGTGCTACTGTCACATGTGCTCCCACTGATGCTATTGTGTCACGTGTGGTCTCACTGGTGCTAGTGTCACGTGTGGTCCCACTGGTGCTAATGTGTCAGGTGATTTAATTACAACTTAGATTAGAACATGCAAAGAAATTTACAACCAAGAGTCAAAAATATCTAGAAGAGTCCAATGCTTCAAGCTCAACAAGTGACTCCATTTGATGTTTCAGAGACATATGGAGAGAGCAAAATGTCAAACCCAGATGGGGCCTCACCTCTGTCTGTACCATCAGAGGCCTGTGCATCCGAAGATCATAGACAATACCGTACACATCCACGGTGTTCTCATTCTCTATCTGATAGATCAGACGATCAATAGCAATGAACGTGCCCGTCCTTCCGACCCCAGCACTAGAAAACAGAGACATGAGTCATCATCACCAGTTGCCTTCACCATGGATCTCTCAGTTCTCCCACCAGTACCCACAACTCCATTATCACTGTTTGAAGCTAACATAAACTTTGTTGCTCAACTGCATCTTCAAGCAAGTTGGGGAAGTCACTTGAGTTAAATGTCACAAACAAAATATCTTGCTAAACCATCTCATACTCCATGATACTCAATGGTCCTATAGCCTAGGACAAAAAGTTACACTTATTTATGAAGCCCTATTGTAGGAATGTGTGCACTCTTTCTGTAAATGACCAGATGGCAAATATCTTTAGCTCAGCAGACCATGCCACTGCAGTATAAAAGCAATGCAAATGATATGTAAGTCAGTGGGCATGACTATGCTCCAATGAGGTTTTATATACAAAAACAAGTTGCTAACCCTGTCTGGCCCACAGGCTATATAGCTTGCTAACTCCTTTCTACATACAGTCTCATGGCTCAGGAACTAAGTCCCTGGTACCCTCTTGCAGACTATCCTTGAGTTTCCAACTATCTATTGCATTTCCTCTTGGGTGCTGCTTTAGGGAGTGTTGCTCATAAATACCATTACATTTTAACTTGTCACACATATATGAGCTGCCAACTAGGCATACCTGCAGTGCACCAGGATTGGTGATTCAGGAGGAATCTGCTTCATGTAGTCTCGGACCAAGTAACGAAAGTTGATGAGCAGGTTAGTGGTGTCAGGAACACCATGGTCAGGCCAGGAGGTGAAATGGAACTGTCGCAGAGGATGACTCTCACTTGTCTGCATCTAGAAGCCAACAAAATGAGTTAGAGGTCTAGACAGTAAGGGTACCCAATAATACCACAACAATGAGAGAAGTCAAGCAGTACCCAAGAACTGTATCACACAAGCAGGACAACAGGCAGCCAGGCAGGAACAGTTCCAGTAACCAATTCCAATTTGGTTATCTCCATCACCAAATCTTCATAACATTGCCAGGAAGGAAGGGCTTCATATGCCCCACTAAAGACATGCAGCAGAGGTTCAGAGAAAATGGGAGTGAGCCCCTGATACTCACCCCACATGGAGTAAAGACACCCAGCTCAATTTTGAGCTTATATCACTTCTGTTCTCAGCTACCAGTCAGTAAGAGCCCCACACCCACACACATGCTCCTCCTGAATGAGCCCCATTCTTCAGTCCACTTGGAAATGACATTTCCCTTAAATCCCAGAATCATTTTCCTAAGTATTGTCAGGAGGTCAGCACATGCTGGGCAAGAGACACCTGGTAAGTCCTGGGCTTTCCAGATAATCTATGGAACACACAACTAGTAAACACTGAGCAAATATTTAGAACTATAGGGGTCTACAAAAGGAACATACACAAACATACACACACATGCACACACAACTCACAGTCTGCTACTTCAACATCTGGCAGGCAGGAGACAGCACTATTTTAACAAATCTAACAATTACACCAGTTTGTATTCTACTTTAGACCAGGCATGTGCCTGGAATTACCAAAGCTCTGCCTCTGTCCCTTCCTGGCCTTGATTCAACTATACTCATCTGTCTAGCTGACCTTACATATGTCCCCCACAGATGGGCAATGGGCATCTCCATCACAGAAGCTAATTTTTAATGTTCATTCAGTATAAAATCAATAAATTTATATTATTCAAAGATTGAGAAATAGGGGAGAGGACCCTGGGAAACCTCTACCGCAGATAACCAACATCATAAATGTTATCATAAGGGTTTACTGAGAAAAGAAACCAGCCGTGAGGAGCAGGAAAGAGAGGAGACACAAAAAACAGTGGAAAGTAGAAATTCTTGGGAGCAGTTCTGCAGAGGGGCAGGGGCAGGGGGCAGGGACAGGGAAGCATGAGGGCAGGGGGTGAGGGACTCAGACTAGGGGTGGTAGTCAAAACAACAGAGCTCTGTCTGTAATGCTGTCATCTATAGAAGGAAATGTATGTATGCCTTTCACATAATTACAAATTACTATTGTAGAAAATGCATGTGGAAGCCTGTATTGGGTCCTAAAATAAGAAGACTTCAGTGGGGAGCATGAAATCTCTAGAATCTGTAGTTTCCTTGATATAAACACAATGAGAGCAACAGCATTTTCTTTAATCATTTTGCCAACTCTATGCACAATTCCCCAGTGAACCCCAAGCAGAAGCAACTGTGGATAACAGATATGCCAGTCAACTTAAGTGGGGCAAAGGCTGCAGAAATAAGCATGACATACTTCAAAGATTTCTCACTGACTGTGACCTTACTTACTGAGGTGGTCAGGCTACTGTGTGCTCAACATCTCCAAAAAAGGACCTGAAATAGTTCCTGCGACCAGAGTCTTTGAGACTCAGTAACTAGTAAGAAGTAGTATTTCATATACTTTGCCTTACCTATATCTTCAGGAATCTTTAAGGTTCATTCTTACAAACTAGGACCCATATCAGCCCCTGTTATGTTGTTAAAATACAACACCACTGAATCTACTTCTAGGCTTTTCTTTTATGCATAGTGTGTATGTGTATGTATACATACACATAATAAAATTATAAAAGAATACATACATATTCTTTTAATATATATGTTGCCCCAAGCTAAGCGTGGCAACACAAACCTATACTTCCAGTACTGAGATTGAGGCAGAGGTTCATGAGTTTAAGGCCAGCCTTGGCTACCTAGTAAGACACTATCTTAAAACTCTGTCTCCTAGTATGTACCACTGACACCAGTTTTTCACATCTCCTCATGGTAATTACAGTCATTCCTCGGGATCCATGTGGACTGATCCCATGACAAATCTGTGAATGTTCAGGTTCTCAAAGTAATACAACCATGTGTGTATGCAACCTGCACACACACTCCTGAGCATGGTCATATACACAAATGGCAGTATACACTACACAGCCCAAGTGCATAGTAGACTGTACTATCCAGGTTTAAATACAGTCCATGATGTTTACACAGACACATTCCCTAGAATACACCCCTGCTATTAAACATGTGACTATACTTTAGATCATTTCTAAACTGTATTACCTAGCATATTTTAAATAGTTGTTATACTGTATGGCTTAGGGAATGATGGACCTGATTGTACATGCTAAATACAAATGCGATGTTTATTCAATCCCAGGTTGGCTGAATTCACAGCTGAACAAAGCAGCAGGGGTAAAAGCCTGGCTGTATGTCGTCTACATATACAGTATCTCTAAAAGCTGGACGGTGATAATAGTATGTACATAAATCAGAGTTTAGTTATCCATTCTCCAAAAGCTAGCTATGCATGTGGTTTCCAAATTGTTCAACCAACCACAAATAATGCTGATGAGGTGAGAATGATCTAAATGTACTGAAACTATGTATGAAATTATCAAAGAACATGTAATAATAAAATAGCAGACACTGGACATATACCCAAGAAAAATGAAAATAAAGAAAAAGCTTACTCATTTCCTAAAGGAGCTGTTCCTTCTAAATAACCTTGTAAAAATAAAGAACACTGAGATTGTGACTAATAATCAATACTAATAACTAGTAAACTAATAAACAACGCTCATCTGTAACTAATAAGTCCATGTTTGAATTTCACGTTATTTCTTTATGTCAGAGACTCAAATTTGAACTGACCAGATTAAAAGGTATGAGCACTTTTAGATCCCCAATAGGAGCTGAAAAATGTTAAGCTCTAAAGTAGATATCACTGTTGACTCAGAGCACTTTCTCTACTTTCAAACACTCTTTAAAAAAAGAAAAGTAAGTTCAGTTCCTAGAATGTCAGCATGATTTAAGCAGATTTGTTTTTGTAAATTTTGGGGAGGAGGGAGGACAGTGCATTTGCCCCAGAATCTGAATCATGGAATTAGTAAGAACTATTCCTAGCAGCAAGCACCCACCCCAATGCATATCACTGACACAGCCATGCTCATAAGACTCATTTAGTTAGGAAAGACACACACACACACACACAAAAAATAAAGCTAGGGGCTCCTTAGAGAGCATATAGTTATGGGTATTTTAATTCTGTAAAGAAGAAGCAAAAACACTTTTCTCATGCGTCAAATATTAATCATCTTCAACCTATACACCATCTCTAAATTCATATCCAATAATTTTCTCAGATATATTTTGACTTACATTTTTTACCACAAAATCTCTGACAGTCCATTCCGGGAGAACAACCTCTGAGGTCATTGCCACAGTTATGTCCCCGTAGTCCTGAGCCTGCTTGGAAGGCCAGTATTCCTCACATTTGGTCTAGAACACAGGATTGGTTGTATGAAAACACAGGAATCACACCCCCACCATCATCAAAGTCTCATGAGGAAGAGCAAATCATGAAGCTGACATCACGACTGTTTAGTTCCTCAGCTGGTTGTTTGACCCAAACACAGATTTGCACTTGTACCAATAATTCCAAATAATATAAATGAATCTTTAAGAAAAATTAATATGGTTTGTGAGGTGGTTCAGCAGCAAAAAGCACTTGCTGCACAAGCCCGAAGGCCTGCATGTAGGACTCAGATTCCGTTTCCAGAAACATCACATAGAAGATGACCTTTGACCACATATTTGCTGTGACATATCCACTCTCCAATACACGTATACACATCATACCCAGAACATAATAAAAAATCAATGTTAAGGAATTATGTCTGAAAAGTTCCAGTTACCACCTAGGACAGCACCATTCATGTTGAACACCTGGCTGCCAGCAGCCATAGCATTGAGCTGTCATACCCCATTCTCAACAAGGAGGGCTGAGAGAGAAACACCCTGCAGATGGCTCTGGCAGACAGGGAGGTGTAGGAATCACTGACTCAGGTGCTAACTCTCACTCCTCAAGAAAAGAAACCACACTTAAGAAAGAGAGAGAGAGAGAGAGAAAGAGAAAGAAAGAAAGAAAGAAAGAAAGAAGGAAAGAAAGAAAGAAGGAAAGAAAGAAAGAAAGAAAGAAAGAAAGAAAGAAAGAAAGAAAGAAAGAAAGAAAGAAAGAGAAAGGAAAAGAAAAGAAAAGAAAAGAAAGAAAATACCTTATCCAGGCATGGGAACTCATGCCTGTAAACTCAGCCACTAGGAGAATGAAGTTCAAGTCCAGCCTGGGCTAAGAGTGAAGCCCTGTCTCAGGAACAAACAAATAAACAAAACACAAAACACTGAGAGCTGGGGTATTGCTCAGCAGAAGAGCATGTGCTTAGGGAGGCCAAGGCCCCAGGCAATCCGAACACTAAATAAAATCGTAATTAATAATTCTCCATGAAGTAACATTAATTCTCCTTCTTCAGGCACACAATTTTTAAATTTAGCATGTTTTTCAACTCATCTCTATTTAAGGAAACATGAGGCTTTATCCCTAGAAGAGATCGTATCTGTGACAGAAATGGCAGGAGGGTTCTAGGCCACACAGGAAGAGAGAGGGCTGCTGGGACTTGCCTGAGCATAAGTCTGAAATTTTGTTTATTGTGTCAAAAACTAAGTTTGAGAATCAGAGATTTAGGAGCTGGTTGCTTAGAGACAGGAGAGGCAGGCTTTACAGGAGCAGAGCTGTATGGTCTCGGATACCTTGCTCCAGGCCCAGTGTCCACTGCACTAATGCAGTTCCATCCGCTCACTAACTCCAGCACAGATACAATCACAGACATTAATATGAGCTCACAAAGGAACAAAAACACTGTAGAATGTATTTTCAAGACTTTTTAAAAACCTCTATGAAAGCTAAAAATACAGAACATATTTTATAAGAACAAAGGTGTTAACGTCTAGGAAGAGTATTTTTTAAAAACAAATGGATTTTAAGATATACTCTACAACAATAATTAATTTATATTTTTTTTCAAAAGATACTTACCCTTCCCTGTTCCACACATTTGGTCAACATAACAATGGCATATACGTTTTTCTCCCAAACCATACGCCAAAAATCTTTCAAAGTGTTGGGTAAAGGTCCTTGTGTGGCAATGAAATCTTTCTTGGAATGATAGCCCTAGAAATAAAAAGCTCGCTCATCATCCAAGACACAGAAAGGAATGCTCTGATTCAGAGGAGCCAACGGGGCTAAGAGCAGCCACTACTTACAGGCATATAGTTGGCATTGATGTAGTCATCCGTCGAATGGGTCTGGACTGAAAGTTTGACTCGAGAACTATCATCTATGGCATTAAAAGAAAGGAAGAGCCTCATTCTAAGCCAAGTTTCAGAAAAGCTGCACACAGGGAACTTTTAGAAGTACCACTGGCAGCCCTTGGTTGACACACTGCTCCACACTTTATACTCAGAGCCTCATCTTGTCCCTGTGGGGTCTGTGACTGTGGCACGGAGAAGCTGTGTGACAGTCTGAGCATGAGAACTGGGGTTTGAACTGAGGCAGCCTGGCAGCAAGGTCTATGTTCTCACCACCATCTCAGCCTGAACAAGCCTTGACTCCCAGCAGCCTTGGGGCTCTGCTCTGAGCAGGACAGGTTCTAGGTAACCATATTCACATCTCAAAACCACCTCACAAGCTTTCAAGATAAAGAAATCAGTAGTTTCAGAGATGAAGGGACACTTCCAAGACCTTCTATGTGGGGAAATAACAGACAGAATTTGAACTCGGAGCCTATTCTAGTATGGTAGAAAAGACATCCAAGTTAACCTTTCCCCACTGCCTTAAAAAGTTGTTATAGGGCTAGTGAGATAGATCCGGCATTAAAGGTGCTTGCTGCCAAGCCTGATGACCTGAGTTTGATCCCCAAAGTCACATGGAGGGAAAGATCTGACTCCCTCTGACATCCACACACATGAAGGCACATTCACACCTGTACATATAAACAATCAATAAATTAAAGATGGATGGATAGATGGATGGGCAGACAGGCAGGATAAAATTCTAAATTTGGAGTTGTAGAGATGGCTCCATCAGTAACCTACCATCATCATCACCCTAGGGCCCATCAGTAACCTCCATCATCAACACACTAGTTCCCACAGTGCACACACCTATAATCCCTGCACTAGAGAAGGAGAAGCAGGCTCCTTGGAGCTCCATGGCCAGCTAATCTAACTGAATCAGCAAGATCCAGGGTAAATAATAACCCCTGTCTCAAAAATGGATGGGTGGGTAGATGTTGAGGATCTAAGGGGAGATGAGGGATGGAAAACTATAATCAGAATATATTGTATTTAAAAAGTATTTTCCATTAAAAAAAGGCAGAGCAATTGAGGAAGACAACCCAGTGTCAACCTCTGGCCTCCATGTATACACACACACATACACACACACTCACATGCACATACAAACCCCTCTAAATTTAAAACTAAACTAAATGCATAAAACTACTATGAATGGAGAGGTCTAAAATACCAACTTCACATATTTTCTAAATATCATTCTCATTTAGAAAGCACACACACAAGCTTGCCCATGCCAGAGGTGATAATAACTGAGGAATTCCAAATGTCAGGATAAGTCCTGGATATCAAGGACAGCTCCCTGTCCCCACCAGATTCCACTTCCTGACCCTCCTGGGACAGAGTAGCACAGCAATAATAATGATGTGTGTCTCAAGAAAGGTCTTCTCAACAGGAACACCAAATCCCAGCCCTCACTCCAGATCCAAAGCTCTCCAAGAGCAGGCCAGAGTTCTGAGTTAGTCTCAGGACCGTAGAGGTATAGCAGCTCCCCCAACATGGCTACAAAAGCATTCTTTCTGATCAAGGCCAAGACCCACTGACAAGTATAAGGGAAGAAACAGGAAAAGAACCCATGAGTTAAAAAATACTGAGTTTAAAATACAAGCTAATAGAAAAGCATGACTTCAAATTACAAAGATAAAGTCATTAAATGGCTTGGTGCAAAAGCCACCCACAAAACCAAGCACCTTCAGGACAGGCAGAGCATGGCTCAGACCCCCTGACACTCCTCTCTGTGTGCTAAAACTCTCACACCAACAGACTTCCCGTTACTAACCCTTCTCAAGTCTTCAGTTTGTTCTCACTTTGTTGGGTAATTGCTGTTCTGGTTTCATTTCTTTTGCTGTGGTAAATACCTTGACTAAAAGCAGTATAGGAGAAGCAAAGAGTTTGCATGGCTTACAATTCCAGATCACATCAATCTTGATGAAGTTAAGGGAAGAACTTAAAGTATCATGTCCACAGGCAAGAGCAGAGAGAGAACAAATGGGCCTTTGCTTGCTTGGCTTGCTCTCTCAGCAAGATTTCTCCTTTCCTAGACCATTCAAAACCTCCTGCCTACACTATGGTATTGCCCACAATGGGCTAGGTCTTCTATCAATTATCAATCAAAATGCCCCCCCCAGACATCTCATGGGCTAACCTAGGCAATTCCTCACTAAGACTCTCCTTCCCAAATGATTCTAGGTTGAGTCAAAACCAATCAACACAAGTACAGACACAGACAATTCTCAAAAACAGGAAAGGGCTGCTTCTCCTTCTGCAGTGCAAGGATTATAGGTGTGCACTGTGGGCACTAGGGTGTTGAACTCAGGTCCTCACATCTGTACAGCAAGCACTTTACTGATGGAGCCATCTCCACAACTCCAAATTTAGAATTTTACCCAACTGTCTGTATGTCCGTCCATCCATCTGTCTGTCTGTCTATCTGTCTGTCTGTCTATCTATCTATCCATCCATCCATCCGTCTGTCCGTCCGTCCGTCCGTCCATCCATCCATCCATCCATCCATCCATCCATCTATCTATCATTTAGCTATGGAACATGCCTATCTATTTATCTATCTATCATTTAACTGTGTAACATGCCTATCATCCAATCAAAGATCTGGGAAAGAAGAGAGTGTGACCCTGTACCTGTTTTCCTGTTGCCCCTTTCAGAACAAACAAAACAAACTAGAATAAGAATGCAACTCTGAATAAGTCACCTAACATGGAGGTTTATTTTCTTAATTTGTGAAATGAATATTCTACCACGTACTCTACAAACTGAGGTTGTAAGGATTAAATTAAATGTAATATCTCTTCATAGAGTACTTGGCTCACTCTAGGTAAATGGTCGTGGGACTATCTGGTACTGATTGGTGGTGAAGACAGCAAATGGGTATTACTGATTCCCCATATCTCTACTGTTCAAGAGATGGCTAGTGACAAAGGGAAGACAGGAATAAAATCACTCACAAGGCAGGACATTGTTATAGCGATTCTTCCCCCTGTTCTCAGCTACTTCGGCTGTATATTTAGGTAGACTTATTCCAATCAGCTTCAGATCCTGAAAACAAATAAGTGAGTTATATATTTAATCAGGCACAAGGTAGAACAAAGTAGGAATGCAGAGGCAGAATGGATTGACTACTGCTAAGTGCAAAGAGATGTTGAGCATCTAACCTCCAACACCTATGAGTAGGCTCCTATAGGATATGGCCATGGAAGAAGCAAGAAGTCAAAATGAAGTCACACTGGAATAGGGTCCTTAACCTAATATGGGCAATGTTATAATATGGAACACAGACACACAAGAAGAAACACCTTATGGTGGCAATGGTAGTGGATGATGGAAATGGAAGCCACGCTTCCCCCAAACCAAGAGACAATGGGGCCTTCCAGAAACATAGCAGGATCTCCCCTAGAGGTTAAGAGGGAGCAGGTCCTGCTGACACTGATTTTGAGCCTCTTGTTTCCTGAACAGTGAGACAGTATATTTGTCCTTAGTCACCCTGTTTATGGTACTTTGATAGGGCAGCACTTAAAACTAAATCAGAGGTGAAAATGAAAGGAAAAGGAGGATTCTTGCCTTCTGGGGCTGGATAGTCAGGCGTCACTAGCCTGGCAAGACAGAGTGAGGTATACAGACCACGGATGGAACCAGGCAGCATAGAGACAATCAACACAGACAGAAACTGAGTCCTCCTGTGGGACCTGAGTGATCCGGGGAGGAGGCAGTGTCAAAGTTGAGGATGGACTGTGACTGAGTTGTGGGCAGGATTCTAGGAATACAAAAGTAGACTCTGCACCAGGGAGCACCTTGTGGGGAAGAAGCGTGCATGCACTTCTGAGTAAGGACAGTTCCTGGGCCAGTCTGGGGGACAGAAGTAGCAGAGTCTGGAAGTCAAAGATGAGTAAAGAACCACCTCGCCCAGGTCAGCCCCAGACCTCTGAATGGCCCATTTGGCTTTTTCACTGCTCGTGTAGCTTATTAATGACCCTAGTTAATGATCCTCTAGCTTCAACTCCCCATTTCTGTCTCTCTCTGGACAATCTTCTGGTATCCACAGATTAAACACATATTTCACCAAAAATGAAGGTCTGTGTGAGCTTCCTAGCCAACAGCAGGGTGCCCCAGAGGAACAGGCATAATCTTCTCTCCCCTCTAGGCTGCCTCTCACCCAAAGCTTTACCACAGTGCAAAACCGTTTATGACCACGTGCCTCATATTCCTCTGCAAACCCACAGTTGGAGTCAGCTTGCTGTTTCTTAAAGTAGGCCTCAAAATTCTCTACTCGAATTAACTTGGATCTAGGAAAACAAAACAACTTGTTGAGCTTTTCATTTTTGCTTATTTTTCATTCAATTAAGTTCAAACTCAAAATATAAGATATAAATGAAAGAATATCAAAATGAAAGAAATAAAAAATGAAGCTACTCACTTTTTAGGTCTTCATCATGGAAAGGAAAAAGGGGAAAATCAATTAGATGTATTCATTTTAGAAGTAAGTAAGCATCAACTCAAAAGAACAAAGCCAGACACATTGAGGGGTATGGGTTGGAGATCAATGCAATGTTATTTTAAAAACCACTGAGACGCAAATCAGAGCCCTATCCTATAACTGACCAGATTTGTGACTTGAAATAACTGTTTTTCCTTGGCTCTTGATAATCCACTCACTTTTGTAAAATATAGCAATTACCCTGTGGGGGTGCTGTGGAGATGTTTAAGTGGGTCAGGGTGCTTTGCCGCACAAGTTTGAGGACTTGAGATCCAATCCTCAGCACCCACATAAAAAAACCGGCATAGCCACATGCATCTGTAACCCCAGTGCTGAACTGGGGTAGACAGGAGGATGGCAGAGGACTGCTGGGTGCCAAGCAGTTCTTAGCAAGAACCCTGTCTCATGGGAACACAGCAAGCAGTGATGATAGCCATCCCCTTCTGGCCTCTGAGCATCTGCGGGGATGCATACCTACACATACAGGTACACCAGATACACACAGAGAACCCTGTTTGTTAGCAAAACTGAAGAACAGATGGGGAAACAAAAGTAACTTCAGGAGGACAGTAAAACAAAGAATCCCTGCAGAAAACAGCAAGAACTTCCAGAAGATAATGGCCAATCTGTCAATCAGGGAAAATGCCAGCTATTTATATCCAAAAAAAAAAAAAAGTGCTTTAGATAGTCACTGAACAGACTGGGGGACTGAGAATCTTAAAATAAGTTTGTAACTCAGACTTACTTAATTTGAGAAAACGACACTTCATTATTCTTGGCATCTTTCCTATTTTGAAAGGGGAAAAAAGGGCCATTAGACAAAAACCTTCATCCTGCCTGCTCTGTAACCTTTCACACATCCACAGATATCTTCTTCCCAGGCAGTAGTTCAGGTAAACGGAAGCCTGCTCACCAGTACATAACCGCCAACATAAACCTGCTCACTGATTCTCAACCTAACAGACCAAGCAGGAAATGTAAACTAAAAATTGGTACACTTACTCTTTCTTTTTATTGAAAAGATCCAAAAATCTATTCAAGTAACTTTTAGAAATTTTCGTGTGTGAGAGTGTGTGTAAATTAATGCAAAGAGGGGGAAAAACCCTGAAAGGAAGTCAGATCCAAAATTGCCACTGTGAGCACCTGCACTGTTGACTCAGCTCCACTGGGTGCTGAAACAAACTGCAATCAAGCAGCATGTACCAAAATTGGAGGGGAAAAAAGTATGTCCACTTGCCCAGTAAATGTTCTGTTTGGAATTTAGCCTAGGGAAATAATCGTGAGCATGCCCAAAGGTTAGGTACAAGGACATGTAACTGTAGTCAAAAGTATTACAATATCCAGTAAAATGGATAAATAAGTGATGGTAAACACCCGGCAGCTACTTAAAATGATACTGAAATGAAGCCCTCCATCAGGTCTTATTAATGTGTCTAAAAGGACTCGACTGGGGTGAGCATCATAATCATATGAAAATGGTAAAAGCAGGTTTGTTATAATTATGGGTTATCGAATTTCTTTGCTTTTCTTGTGGGTATTTTCTTTACCACTATGGGTCTGAGTTTTGAGTTTGGTGGTTTACAGGTTTTGATACAGGTTCCACTGCGTGGTTCAGACCAACTCTTCCCATCAGCTTCTTACTAGGACCTCACTCCCTGTGCCCTATTGACTGGACTGTTGACATCCCAGCTTTTGAGCTAGGCTCTGATTCATTTTTTAGTACAGTATAAAAGACTTAGCTGACATGAAGAGAAGGGACACTATCTGATTTATTGAGGGGGAGATAAAGCAACTATTGTTTTCTTGAAATAGGCTTGGGTGGCACACGCCTATAGCCTCAGACTCGGCAGAGGTGGAAGGACGAGGAATCCAAGGCTACCCTCTGCTGCATTTGAAATAGGATATTTCAATAGACTCTGTTTCATTAAAGGGGGAAAAATGGGAGGATGATGCTGAGAAAGCCAAATCCCAGGTGGAAATTTCTAACTAGAAAATTCTAGCACCAGTCAAGAAATGAATTCCAACACAGGATTCCCACAGTCAGGCAAGAGAAAGTCCAAAGACCAGGTTCAAGTTCCTCTTTGGTGCTTCCAACACTGATTCTGCAACTCTGGAAGGGCTTTTAAGACCTGTCTGTTAGAGCCTTGGGAAGACCGTGAGGTAGAGGGCACCCAAAATGAAACTGCTACTTTCCACTAATTAACTACATCACAGGGTGGTGGCAGAAAGAAAATAACAAGTAACAAAACAGTGGAGTAAGACATTTGCCAGCACTCCTCAGCTCCTTGAGCTGAGCACTCATTCCCATACTACAAAGGAAGAGGTTAAGGCTAAGCCACTTCCAACAATTGGCCAGAGTGGAACCTAAGTTCACACTTGGTCAACTCTAAAATCATATGAAATTCTTAATACATTCCTAGGATCCCGGCTTGAGAACAGCATTCCACACAGCATCCCGCACAGCAGGTAGGTCTGATGTGGCTGGGGTGAGGTTCAGAATCAAATCACTGAACTGGAGTCAAAAAGGAAGTAATTCTGGCCAGATGGCAAAAACTTTCAACTGTTCCTCCCGATTTTACAAATGGTTCCAACTCCTTACAATAAAAGGTTTTCTTAAACAGTAGCACATGCCAAATAAATAAGCAGTATCACCTCTTCTTTCTCCAGAAGATGAAGCCCCCAACAGCCACAATGGCCAGGGCACCAAAGATACATCCGAACACTGCTCCACAGATGACACCTGGGGAAGATCCCAACAAGAGGCATTCAACTGGCGTTCATGAAGGGCCATGTGCTACACCAACAACCAGTCCAGGACCCACACAGGATTCAGGGAGAAAGTGGGTATGGTGCACGTGAGGGGGGGGAGTGAATATCTTTAGACATAAAATTACAACCAGCTTTCAAGAACTTGTTTCTTCACTCTGAGCCCACCATTAGCAGGATGGTCCTGAGAGTATCAGAACCCCTGGCTAGGTCTCAGTTCAGCTGCAAATTTAGTGACCTGAGAGAGTTAGATCAGTGGTTTTTTATTTTTTTCCCCATCACTTATGAGCAGAAGTACCTACAATAACACACACACACAGAATGGAAACCCTACCCCTACCCCTCCCATCCCCAACCCCCCACCCCACCCCCACCCCCACCATTTATATGGGCTGTATAAGGGGAATCCCTGAATTTTGCTTCTGGGTTATCTGTTCTACTCAGCAGTTATGAAAAACAAATGAACAGACCAGTAAGTCACTGTTTCTCCATACTGACAGAGGAGGGGACCCTTACCTTGGTCCCTGAAATTCCCATATATCTAGCTCTGTGATACTGGATAGAACAAGCACTTTACAAGGAGTCTAAGGCTAGAACTTCAGGAATGCATTTAAGTCACTGTGCAACACTGGGCCTTAGAAGCCTTATTTCTACACAGACGTAAGATAAGACAACTTCTATGGTACCTTCTAATATGAACATTCAAAGACTCTTTAAACTGAACATGTGTGCTTGGAAAGCAAAGGACTAAGTAATCTGAAGATTAGAAGTGTGACTGGTTTTAGAGAAGTGGGGAGCAGCTCTCTTAAGTACACCAGAGTGGGGAGCTAAGCTAGCCCAAAGGCCACCTCCACCCTTGTGGGGCCTATGGAGAGAGTAGGCTTCTGCAGACATGAGGTGGGAAACCCACTGCATTTGATGTTAGGGCTTTTGTCTCCCTCTACCTGGATCTTGAGGCAGGAACACAGCATCCGAATACTGACTGAAAGAAACATAGCTCTCATTCCCATTGATGAGTCCACCATTCTGAAGGTTGTAAGTAATATTGGTGAAGCCAGCAACACACACCCTACAGGGGCAATGGAGAAAATAAGGTAACTGAGGTTTTTCTACCACCTTAGTATGTAGAATATTAAATTCATGAGGCTCAGCACCCAACAGCAAGGACCCATATTACCGGTAGGAGCCCAGAGGCTCCAGCCTCCCGTTGTAATAGCCGAAGGTGGTAGATTGGTTCCCCACATTGATTTCATATTTCAAGACATCAGACAAGCCCAGAGAGCGTCCCTTCTCTTCTACTCTTATGAGGTATGTCACATAAGTATCCGAGGCCCCCTTTTTGAAATCTCCATATGTGTACTTCAAAACATCTGCAGAAGGCTGGCCAGCTAAGGAACAGAGGCAAACCATGAATGACAGCAGAAAGACAAAAGTGTCAAAAAAAAAAAAACCCAACTCTGTAACAACACAGGTGCTGAGTGATGATGCCAGCAGCCCATCTCTCAAGCAGTTCCGGGAGCAGGTTAATCCTTAGTATTTGGCTTATATCACCCCATCCCTTTATCTTGAGTCTCCCACAAAAGCGTATGATCCCTATTCTCAAGCAAGAAAACTGCCCAAAGCCACACTGCACATGCTGTGAAGCTGGATTCCTAGCCCTGATCTCCTGGCCCAAGAACTGCTGGTGCTGACTGGCCTGGTCACCATGTAACAGGATCTTTTTCATTCAACATGAGTCTGAGTTTGAAATTGGTTGAAAACACATTCAATGACAAAGAGCTTAAAAACAAATTCAACATTTTAAAAGTCAGAGAAAGTGATCTCCACATTTTGTTTGTATATATTCATCAGGATGCAGGTACATGTGTGTGAGCTAGTTTGTATGCATGTGTGTCTGTATGTGTGTAGGAGCCAGAGGACAACCTCAGCTATCATGCCTCAGGCACCGTCTACCTTTTTTGAGTCAGGATTTCTCTCTAGCCTGGCACTTCATGCTGGCTAAGCTGGCTGACCTGGGAGCTCAGGGATCCTCTTGTCTCTGCCTCCCCAGCTCCAGGATTACAAGGGCATATCACAATGCTCTTCCTGTAATATAGATCCCAAGGACTGAACTCAGGGCCTGTGCAAGGCAAGTACTTTACCAACTGAGCTATCTCCCTAGCCCTGGTTTTGGTAAAAACACTCCCACACAGCTATCAGAGACACCCTTCTAACTGGCACAGAAAAATCATTCCAGTTCACCTCCCCTCCCATCCAGTTGATGCCCTTCACAGAGCCCACTAGCAAGTGCAATCTTTTTGTACTTGCTTTCAAGAGCAAATCATCCTAAGCTGGTTAGTTAGAGCCTATGGGCCAAATCTAGCCACCACCTGTGTGTAAACAGCTGTGGGGATGGGCACCCTCACCCTCATGAATTTTCCATACGTGGTTTCACACCATCACAAAGATGTTAGATAGTTGTGACTGAGGCTGCTAATCCAGGAAAACTTAAATTACTTGCTATCTGACCATTTTCAGCACCATGCAAACAGCCAGCCTCCCTGTGAGTCTGCAATACAGGCTACAGTGCAGAGACACAATGTATTTATGTCACTAATGTGCCTGTAGGTTACAGCGTCACTCACAGTGGTGGTTCAGCTCAGCCCCTACACGCTCAAACATTGCAACACTGGGTCCCCAGCTGGTGGAACTGTTTAGGAATAATTAGGACATATAGCTTTGTTGGAGGAGGTCTGTCATTAGGAGTGAGCTTTGAGGTTTCCAGTGTGAGTTCCAAGGTGCCATAACCCCCACACCTGCTTCCTACGTGTGGATCAAGATGTACGCTCTCAGATGCTCCTGTCATTGTGCCTTTACTCCACCATCACCTCTGAAACCATAAACCTGCTCAGCACTTTCTTTTGTAAGTTGAGTGGGTCATGGTGTTTTATCACAACAATAAGAAAGTACCCAGGGTAGTTCTGTCACACAAGTTAACCCATGTTGGCCCCTCCTTACCTTCCCCAGTGGTGAGAATGATGGCATAGGCTTTGATAGGTCCATGGCTGGCGTCAAAACCACTGAACTTAACTTTTACTGAATTGTGACTGACAGATGTAATATTAGGGGATTCATCTGGAGGAGGTGGGTCTAAAATATAAAACAGAAGACTCACCCAACATTTAAAATCAAAGGAGACAATGTGCTCAAATGCTCTCTCCAAGACCCGCCCCTGTCCCGGAAGCTGCATGCAGAGAGGGTAAGCGGCAGGAAGGGAATGAGTTCTGTGCAGATACCCGGGATCTGAACAAGCCCAATGACAATGACTCCATAGATGCCCCCACATTTACCATCAGCTCTCCCAGAATTTAGATGTCAGAAAGGATATCACACTTGCCACTTGAAGACTGGCAGCAGCACACTAGGGCAGCTTTCCCACAACTCCAGAAACCTAATCCTTCTCTTTCCTCCTCTGGAATACTAAACTTACCTGCCAACCCCCCCCCCCTACACACACACACATCCCTTACCCTCAGCACAAAGGAACTAAGCAACAAACCCAGCAAAGACTTTCACCCCAACTCTCCTTTTCTCCAATACTTCCCAATCGAGAGAAAATGCAACTTTGAATTTAATTGGTGTTAACTATATAAATTTATAAATATTCATCTGTAAAAGGAAGACACCAGTTTAAAAAATGAGAATTGCTGCATAAAAATATATGATCATATTTGTTCATCTTATTTTCCCCTTTTTTAAAATTTTCATATAGCTTATGCTACCTTTGAACTCCCTATAATAACCAAGGAAGACATCGAACTTTTGAGCTTCCTGCCTTTACCTGCCACGTGTTGGGATTATAGGTATGTGCTACCACACGCAGTTTATGTAGTGTCAGAGACTGACCTCAAACTTCATGTTTGAGCTAAGCAAGTGCTCTACCAACTGAACTACAGCCCCAACCCAGAGACACCTAGTTCTGATGAGCTTCTATGCTCTGACAGGTGAGGCC
>JAQHUG010000742.1:71070-103372 GCA_028555095.1 Dicrostonyx torquatus | reverse complement strand
TGTTTGAGCTAAGCAAGTGCTCTACCAACTGAACTACAGCCCCAACCCAGAGACACCTAGTTCTGATGAGCTTCTATGCTCTGACAGGTGAGGCCCAGACTCAGCCATGGTCTCTATTCTTCAGCAGTTCATACAGAGATGGCAACATGAAGAGAGATGCTGCAAGGGGAAAATGAAATGTTCACTGTGCCCACTATAGTCTACAAAGCCAAAGTGGAGTGCACAGGGCGGTACCATGGTGTGCTACACAGCATTAGGGAGCCCCATGCATGCTGTTTTCCTGAGACTGTTTAGTGCACAGCCTGAGCAGCCATGTGTGTGGTCTTCAATGTGTAATGTGCAATACAGCAGTCCTGGAAGGTAAGTACTGTTTCTCCTTTTTAAAACTGAGACTCTTTGCAAGGTTAATTACCTTTTCTAAAGATCACGTGACTGGTAAATGGGACAAATTGAACTCAAGCCAGAGTCCACCTATCTATTCTGAGCCGCTGTCTATAAAACACCTCAACCACTTTCCAAGTTGGGTCCCTAAAGTAAGAGGCCCTTTTAGAACAACCACTAGTTCTTTAGAAATTGGAAGGAATATTCTTATGCCTTGAAGAATTTAAGTCAAAACCACAAAGGAAGATATAACACCACCACTCCACTGGTTGAACTAAAACACAAATTAGGCAGAGACAGGAGCAATGGACAGACAAAATAAAATCAATTCTTTCCAAACAGCGGGGTAGGAAGAGAAGGGAGAAAGAACAGAAATGAGTATGAAGGGCTCAGTGAGGAGACCCCTGCATAGTATATGATCTTTTCTTCCCCTAAAGCAACTCGGACTCTCATCAACAGATCCTGACCGAATACACAATAATGGAGTTGCTTTTTAAGTCTTCTTCCATAAGCATGGTTGTCATTGTAGTATGGTATATTTCAAAGGAGAAAGTCTTTATCTTGAAGTGATCCATGTGTAATATTTATAAACACAACCAATGGTCAAATCAGGTTTCAGAGTCACCCTTCCAGTAATAGCTTAGAAGGAAGGTGGGGACATAAATGTGCTGAGAGTGGCCAAATGCTGGCAAGTGTCCAAAAGACATGAGTTTCATCCTTTTGTCCAGACTTAGTATGTATTTGAACAGTTCTATTAAAAATGCCTTTCTTAAATGCAATAAGGGAACTCCATACTATAAGAGAGGAAAGGACAGGACAGGACAGGACAGGAAAGGAAAGGAAAGGAAAGGAAAGGAAAGGAAAGGAAAGGAAAGGACAGGAAAGCAAAGGAAAGCAAAGGAAAGGAAAGGAAAGGAAAGGAAAGGAAAGGAAAGGAAAGGAAAGGAAAGGAAAGGAAAGGAAAGGAAAGGACAGGACAGGAAAGCAAAGGAAAGCAAAGGAAAGCAAAGGAAAGGAAAGGAAAGGAAAGGAAAGGAAAGGAAAGGAAAGGAAGACAAAAACGAAACATGGCAACAAGCTATTCTGTAAGGTCACAGAACACAGAACCACTCAGGATGTAAAACACACATCTCTCTTACTCTGCAATTTCCGGTTGGATTTCAGCAGAATAAGGGAGTAAAAACACCCTAAATGGATTCTTGGGCTGCAATCACATGCTGCTGGAGCAGCTGCTCCAGGGGTACCCAGCTCCCTGCCACAGGGCCCACCTGTGATGCTAGTGGTGCAGGTGCTCTCAGTGGGGAGTGCCATCCTTCCACATGACAAGGTGACAATGCTAATGTTGTATGAGGTAGAAAACGTCAAATCCGGTACTTTTTTCTTGCATTCTGTGTCATTCTCTGAAGTGCAGTTTTCCAGGTGTGTCATATAGTTCCAAGTGACATTCCTGACCCCTAGCTCGAAGCCCGTATTCACACCAGGAGGGCAGGGCCACTTCAGGACCAGAAATGGCTCCTTAGGGACCATCTCACAGTGGAAGAAAGCCACTGGTGCAGGTTCTACAAAGCAAAATACAAAGCAAGGTGAGGCTCACTGAAAGCAGAGGACCTGGCCCAGCAAAAAAGGAGACAGCAGGGATATGCACAGGTTGAGTGGACTAAGCGATAGCACCATGTGACCTTATTGCTCTGGGGTTCAGTGCAGACTATCTGAGGATTATAGGAAACATTAGTGTCAGTCACCATGCAGCATTCTTAGAAGAGGCTGGAGAGATGGCTTAGCAGGTAGTATGTTTGCTGCTCTTCTAGAAGAACCAAGTTCAGTTCCCTGTCCCTCTTCCATCCATCCCAGCCATACTTGTTCATGTGTGGTTTCTCTTGCTTAAGGCTGAAATTATAAGAAGCCCCAGAGACACCACTCAAACCACCAAGCAAGCAAATAGACCAGGTGGGATGTATCTAACTGAGCAAGGGTCACTTAAAGCCACAGAAGTATTTAACCACATCACAGGAAAAATTAGAGGCCGAGCATCAAACTCTGATGCCTCCTGGCCCTCACTGTCCAGTTCCTGCAGATCCACTCCCACTACCCCTCCCATAAATTTGTCTCCAGCCTCAGGGCCTCTCACCGGCTGCTCCCCTACCCATAACGCAGGGGTCAAAACCCTGTGATATTCATGTATTTGGCTCTTTACTCCCTCAGGTCTTTGCTCAGTCACCTTTCCATTTAGCCTTTTCATGAGGGAGCTCACATGACACTTAATAAGAATAATTTCCCCCTTCCCTCTCTTTAATAATCATCACCTAACTACCTGCTCACTTTTATTTATTATCTGTCCTATTCACCAGGATAAATATTACAGAAATGGAGGAACCTCTCTAACACAGCAAGTGCTCAAAAAGCACATGGTGAACGAAGCAATGGTAAAAGCATCATGTGTTTTACACACACACACACACACACACACACACACACACACACACACACACACACATCAGCTATCCTGCAGTGCTCCAGGCCACGGCTGCCCAATGTAGGCACAGTAACCTATAGGCTGGGGAAGGCTTCCTGAAAGTGAGCATCACAAAGAGAAGAACAGGAAACACTAGGAACATGGGACTACTCACCCATACAGAACAACTTCCTGCCAGGTGATGCTGTAACATTCCCAACTTTTGCAAAGATCTCCACTGCATAAGAGGAGCCAGGGATTAAGTCAGCGATTGTCACAGAAGTGATTCCAGTGTCTATGACCATCTTAGTTACATTGCTGCCATCTCCAGCCTGTAGGATAAGGCTGTAGGAAAACTTAGAAGGGGCTGGGTCCAAATACTTCCACCAGATGACTGCCACAGTGGTGTTGGTGCTTACTTCAATGTCAGACACACTGCTGGGCCCTTGGTTTAAAATTAAATAAACAAATAAAATGAACCACTTTGAATTTGCTATATTTTATTTGCTATATCCAAAAGCTGCCTGGCTTTTTTTCAAGAAAGAATTAATATAATTAATATGCATTGCTCAAAAGATGATTACCCAAAAAGACAGTCATAAAATATGCATATTAAATATTCATATTAGGTGGTGGCGCACACCTTTAATCCCAGCACTTGGGAGGCAGAGGCAGGTGGACCTCTGTGAGTTCGAGGCCAGCCTGGTCTACAGAGTGAATTCCAGGACAGCCAGAACTGTTTCACAGAGAAACCGTGTCTCGAAAAACCAAAATAATAATTAATAATAATAATAAATATAATACATATTAAAATCTGAAAAGAATTTAAAATGTTCAGGCTTCTTTTAAGCTTAGCATGTATATTCCAATATTTTACTTCACAGAGGGGGGGAAGGGAGGGAGAGAAGCAATAGAATTCCCAACCTCCTTTTGGAATCTGACTAAAGAAGAAGGTAAAACATACGATAAGCTAACACTTCCACTGTTATCCCATCTGAATGCTAGGGAAGTCCCTCTCTTTCACGGTCACAAGACGAGACCCTCATGTGAGGGGTTCTTCAGGGCCAGCAGGACAGCAGCTCCCTAATATGTTTCTGAGGAGTAGCACACCCTACAACATTCTACATTCTCATATGATGCAACTTTCTGCTTCCAGAGAACAGTTCTGTGTTCACATGGCTCCAGCCACAGTGCCCACAAGAGCTGAGGAGCCTTTGCTGAAACTGAGGTTTTTAAGTTAAACAGCTCCCACATCAATCTAAAACCCAGAGGCATAATCAGCCCCTTCTCCACCCATTATTGTACTTCCTCCCTCTGTCCACCCCCAGCCCCCACAAGACTCACGTGTGTACTGAGCAATGGAGCTGGAGTCACCTTGGACCTGGCCCAATTCTGGAGAGATTGTGACATTATATAAGGTGCCTGGGGCGAGGCCCTTTAGTGTGACGGCTTTCTGAGAAACGGTCTTGTTGGTTTTGTGGGGGCTGTGTTCAGACACCAGAACTATGTGGTAGTGGTACCCAGAAACATCATCTGTGTTCCCCCACTTCAGCTGCATCTCACTGGTGCCAACACTGACCACTTGGATGTCGATCACAGCACTGCGGTCTAGTCAGAGAAAAGAAAGAAAACTATCTAACCATGATTCCAGCTTCATCTCAAAGTGTCTGTCAAAAGAACCATCTTTTTGTTAGCCTACTCTCCAATGAGTTCAGACCCAGTGTACTAGAAATCAGGCTTAGCCTGGGCTAGAGCGAAACCCTACTTTTAAAAAAAAAAAAAAGTGAGTTCACAAAGGTCAAACTGTGTGCCTGTTACCCATGGTGAAGGCCAGAAGAGGGGGACTGGATCCCCTGAACTGGAGCTAAAGGTGGCTGTGAGCATGCATGTGGGTGCTAGGAATCAAACCCAGATCCTCTGGGAGATCATTCAGTGCTCTTAACAGCTAGCCATTTCCCCAGGCCTATGGGATTCTGATGTGTTTGACCTGTGATACTTTGTCAAGCTATGTACTATGAATGGGTACACTTTTTATACCTATATTGTATCTCAATAAAGAGTGTGTTTGAAGATGGGTGGTGGTGGTACACGCCTTTAATCTAAGCACTCGGAAGGCAGAGGCAGGCAGATCTCTGTGAGTTCAAAACCAGCCTGGTCTGGTCTATGGAGTGAGTTCCAGGACAGGCTCCAAAGCTATAGAAAAACCTTATTTCAAAAAAACAAAAGAAAAAAAAAAGAGTGTGTTTGAAGTTGAATGTGATGCACTCCTATCATATCAATAATATCTACAAAGCTGAGGCCAGGAGGATTTCAAGTTCAAGGCTAGCTTGAGCTCCACAGTATGACTCTGTCTAAATAAGTGAGTTAAGTGTAGGTTTGCTTGCTTTTCACCATTTGCTCAAAAGAGTGCGCCCATATGAGCTCATATGAGCCGCCCAGCACACTAAGGAGGAAAACAAAGGAAGAACTTTATAAACCATAACATGCTTACATGATGGTTTATAAACCAGGAAGGTCATGCTAGCTATGGGGAGTATCATTATACACAGGGAGCAAAACGTTCAAATAAAAAATAAAATCAGTTGTAAAATTATGATGATGTGGACAAAAGGTATGGCTGTGCACACAGACAGAAAAGAAATTCAATCATATGAGAGTAGTTAAGAGTTACACATGCATGGTAAATAAACACAGCATATTATTTATCATTAACCATCTGTCAATATGCATTTTGGCAGTGCTAAATATATTCCTGGTATTGTATAAACATTACCATTATCACACTCAAAATGTTTTCATATTTTTCAACATAAAATCTGTACCTACTTTACACTATCCCCCATTCCCTCTACTCGAGTTCCTCTCTCTCTCTCTGAACCTGCCTATTCTAGGCCCTGTGTATAAACTGAAGCTTAAGTACTTGTCTTTTAGGAGTGTGATGACACACACCTTTAACCCCAGCATGCAGGAGACAAAGGCAGGAGGATCTCTGTATAACACATTGTAGGCCAGCTAGGGCTGCACGCTAAGACCCTGTCATTAAATGTAATAATAAAATTATCTTTCTGTGTGTGACTTATTTCACTTTGTAAAGTATCCTTTGTGTGACTTATTTCACTTCTAATATTTATAAGATACATCTATGTTGCAGCATACATGAAGATTCACTCCTTAAGGCAGAATGATATTCTATTATGTAAAAACAAAGTCATATTTTGTCTATTTGTGTGCCAGTGGGTACTGAGTGGTTTCTATCTTTGGGTTTCTGTGAGTAAACAATGGTGTACAAACAGCTATTTGAGATCCTGCTTTCAATTCTTCCTGAGAGATACCAAAAAGTAGACAACTACATCAGGAAACATTTATTTCCCTTTTCCTAGATTGCCTTTAACTACGTCCCGAGTAATGATGGCAAGGATTCAATAATGGACTGTTACTCTAAGTGTCTGGGACCTTACGCCAAGCCCTCTTGCCACCTATTCCAAGGAACCTACCACTAACCACACACAAATACAAGGCTGATTTTAAATTATGCCATAAAATAAACATTGCCAGACATGTTGGCACATGCCTTTAATCTAACACTTGAGAAGCAGGCTGATCTCTGTAAATGCAAAGCCAACCTGGTCTACAAAGTCAGCAAGGTCCAGGCCAGTCAGAGCTACACAGTGAAACCTTGTTTCAATAAATAACAATAACAGGGAAAATATTCACAAGGAGAAAGCAGATTATAAAACCACACATGGACCAAGAAAGACAGCAAGGTTTATAAAGGATAAATATGTATGTTTGTGTACATCTTAAAATAGTCAGGGAGCAGGCTATGGTAGCATGTGACTCTAATCTCAGCATTTGTGAGGTGGAGTTCAAGGCCAACCGCAGTTGCATAGTAAGTTAGAAAACCACATAAGACCCTATCTCAACAGGGGGTGAGATGCTGGTAAGATGGCTCAGTGAGTAAAAGCACTTACCACACAAGCCTGACAACCTGAGTTCAATTCCCAGAACCCAGAGTAGAAGAGAACCCCTGGAAGTTATCCTCTGACCTCCACACACACAGTGGCACCTATCTGATAGGTTTACATAGGATTCTTCATCACTTTATTTTTGTATTGTTGCTATCACCACAGTCATAAAATGTTTTAAGATTCATTTACATAAAAAGAAATATATATCTTGAAAACAAGACATCTATAAACTATGCTGGCTTCCTGTAAGAAACATCAATATGAGGATGCTTACCAGTTCTGCCATCAACTGTTCTGGATGGCCCTTCAGTCCCATCTGGTCCTCGTGGAAATATTTCAAAATGATAACTGGTTCCAGGCTTTAAGTTCTCTATGGTAAAGCTCTGACTTCCAGTTGTATGATTTTTAATCTTCTCACCTCCCTCCTGCATGGTAAGGATCCTAAATGACTGTGAGTCTTTGCTTCTCCAAGTCAAACCAATTTCCCTTGTGCTGACATTTGTCACTTGGAAGTCAGAAACCGGACCAGGGGCTATGGAAGACAGTGAGGAAGGTTAGATGAAGAACCTCCATCTCCAGGCATGGTATAGTAGTGGCACTGCCCACAAAACCAGCACTTGAGAACGTAAGACAGGAAGATCTCAAGTTCAAGACCAGCTTGGACTACAAAGTGAAAGCCTGTCTCAAAAACAAAAGTATAAAGTCTGTCTCCAGAGGACAAAACGGCCAACCCTCATAGGAAACTGACCTGTTCTCCCTTTTGCTTTTCCTGGAGCACCAACTGCAGTATAAGTCCCTTCAAAACCTGGTGCTTCTGCCTAAAGAAAGATCACTTGGCCACAGAATATAGATACCATGTCAGTCACTCACAGGCAATGACAGGAGGTGAGGATTCCCAAGCTCTGAGGATGAGTGCTGGCCATGGCTGGCTGCTTTATCTTGAACATGTTACTCCAAAAGGTCTAATCTCACCTCTGTGAGTTCCCTGCTGAGATGCCAGTTCACATTATCTCAATCATGGCTTCCACTTCCATAAAGTAAGACTAACACCAACCATACCACAAAGATGTCCAAGCTCTCAGTGACACAGTGCAAAAGCATCACTGAGCAAGTGATTAAGGCCAATCAATGACCACTGTTATTACATCTCACACCCTGAAGGGCAAATGAGGCCCTGTGGCGCCATAGGCAGTGCTCAGCATTCCTTCAGGATAGAATAGGGCGTCCTCGCCTTGTGCTGAGACCTGGCACACAACAAACCACAAGGAAGGTGAGCTATAGAGTGCTGGCTAGTTTTTAATATTAACTTGACAGAACCTAGAGTCACCTGAGAAAATGAAACCTCAGTTGTATAATTGCCCAGACTGGCCTATGGCCACATCTATAAGAAATGGTCTTGATTGATGATTGATGTGGGCAGGCCCAGCACACTGTAGGCACACTGCATTTGGGAAGGTGAGTGTGGGTTGTTTAAGAAAACCAGCTGAGCAGTCAGAAAGCTAACCAAGCAGCCGCATTCCTCCATGGCTTGTGCTTCAGCTCTGCCTTGACTTCCCTAAGGAATGGATTGCTTGCTACCTAGCAGCGTAACCCAAAGTGAACTGTTTCTCTGGTCACAGGGTTTACCACTACCACAACAGAGAAGCAAACCAGACCAGACACCAAGGAGTGAACTTACAAGTATATACTTGGAGGAAGCCTGGTGTGCCTTCGATGTGACCCAGGAAAGGACGTACTGTGATGCTGTATAAGGTGCTCGAGCTGAGTCCATGGATGATAGCCTCAGTCTTATTGACAGTTTGATTGATAGAATTAGTCCCCCCAGCCACATGTATCTTGTAGGTGTAGGGTAAAGATGACCCATTATACTTGATCTTCCAGGTCAGGGTCATGTTTGTGGCACTGATGTTCACAGCTCTGATGTCAAAAACCTGGCTGGAATCTTTGAAGACACAAAAGGAGTAAAAATAATCAGAATGGTCAAGTCAGAATGAGAAGAGAAGAGAGTATCAATCGGGACCTGTCGCTGGTCCTACGGAACACATTTAGGGATTGGTCACCCTCATCATCACCTCACCATGACCAGAAACGTATGTGGGTCTCACCAAAGTTGGGCATCAGTGAAGAAGCCTGGCACCTCACAGATGCTCGGGATTCAGTTTGTGAGCAGACCTTGAAAGATACTACAGATTCCAGATCAAACAATAGTATGAACTTCCACATGTGCTGCACGGGAGATAGGGGAGGATGAGCCAGAAAATTCCTCAAGTACACATTCACCCAAGAACACACACTATTCATCATGAATTACAGAGAGCACACTAGATGCAAAGGCTACCTGGGCTTTACCAGTCAGGTAGACCTTAGGAAAGCCACTAAGCTCCTTTCTCCTCTGTGAGACAGTTACCCACCCTAACCTTACAAAAAGACAACAGTGCCATCCAGTTAGTGTGAAATAAGCTTTTTGTACACTGTAAAGATGTGACTTTGCCAAAGTGTCTTCTGATTGGTTTAATAAGGAGCTGAGTGGCCAAAAGCTGGGCAGGAAGAGGTTAGGTGGGACTTTTGGGCAGAGAAAAAAGAAGAGATAAATCTAGGTGTGGGGGAGATGGCAGAGGAGATGGAGAGGAAGCGGGACCTTCAGGAGAGGTAGAAGCCATAAGATATGTGACAGAATGTAGATTAATAGAAATGCGTTGTTTTAAGAGTTAGTTAGAAACAAGCCTAAGCTAAGGTCACGCTTTCATAATTAATAAGTCCCTGTGTCACTATTTGGGAGTTGTTACATCCAGTTATCTACTCTCCCAGCCAATCCTGTCTTTCTTCTGCCTGCCCTGTGCCTCAGGAGACTGCACCCTACATATGGCATCACTGGAGATCTACCACATGGCCTGTGAACACTCTCCACTAATGAATGAGATGGCAGGATCCTGAGAGTTGGCTGACGAGAATAATCGGTCACAGTTTCTGCTTTCACCAGGTTCCAGAAAAACTATCTGCTCCCTCACTCTAGTTCTGGAGGTAGCTTTCCACCAGTCGCCTGTTTGAGTCCTAAATATACCCTGATAGTTTCCTTAATCCTAATCCACTTAACCAGTCACTTGAACAATACCAGATGATGTGTGTGCACACATGTGAATGTACACATGAGTTGGAGATATATATATATATCCCCACCCCTATGCCATTCCACGGTGTGCTTTTAGAAGGTGATTAATCATGAGGGTGGGTAGAACATCATGAAGAGGGCCAGTGCCATCATTAAGAGGTCCAAAAGCAGCTCGTCTGTACTGTGACATTAGGGAAAAGGTCAGCAGCTTGGGAGGAGGCCCACAATTGAAGACCAACTATCTCTAGCAGTTGACTTCACACTTCCATCCCCCAGAACTGTAAAAAGTAAGCATTTGTCACATAAGCTGTCCAGTCTGTGGTAATTTGTCACATCAACCAGAACTAACTGACACACATGTACAAAACTCAAACACCATATAAAGACCACATAGCTTCCGTATTTATCAAATCGTGGGACAGTTCACTATAACCTAGGATATGTATGCATCCAAGCCAACAATCTAAAATACAACACAGTAACTTCAATTTTTCTCAAAGTACTTTTAAAAGCAGACATTCGGAACCTGACTACATGACTCCTCTCAGCAAGTCGGACAGACGTCCCTTCCTCTGGAGGAACCCAGCTCAGCAGGCCTAGTAAAGGACACAAGGACTAGATATGGACCACCCTCTTATGATGTGGGAGTGTTCTCCTGTATTTTGTATTACTCTTATTGGTTGAATAAAGAGCTGCCTGGCTTATAGATAGGTCAGCCCTTAGGTGGGCGGAGTAGACAGAACGGAAGCTCTGGGAGGAGAAGAAAGGAAGTGGGTCAGACACCATGAGGCTCCCGTCGGAGATGGAGGTACCTTAGGACATTACTTTTATAATGGGTCAGTTTATGATGTGAGGGCTAGCCAAGAAAAGGGTGGAGATAATGAGCCAGGCAGAATTTAAATGAATCCAGTTTGTCACGTGGTTATTTCGGGTGCAGGCGGCCAGCTGCTGAGCGGGCCAGCGGCTGGGGGCTGGGGGCTGGGTGCTGGGAACATACAACCTCTCCCCTAATTACAACACTCTTAAGCAAGCTTCTCACGTGTAGGACAGCCTATCACCAGTAAAAGCATCTATGGGAAACCCAGTCTCTTTAGCCAGCCTTTCTCATACTGAGTCTCAATGTGCCATTGTCACTAGACCACTGAGGATCCTGAAGTTAAGCAGCTGATCCAGGGCGACCTCTTTCTTCCCCACCAAAATGTTATCACTTCCAGAAGAGGAAAAAAGAAAGACACAAGTTGCTCCTGCTTCAGCATGGATGCCAAGGAAAGCTGTCATTCCTTATAGGCACAGCTTCTAACCAACGTCCTCTCCACATTTTCTAACCCTGTACAAATCACACAATCTCACCAGCCATTGCTTGCAAATATTCCAAAGTATGCTGCTTCTTTCTCCCTCTCTACTCACTAAAAAGGAGCAAATTCTCAAGATATACATGTAGCATCTCCCTAAGAGTCACACTAAACCTTCAAGATGCCCCCTCCTTTCCCTACATCCCCTCATTATTTGCCAACAGCTGGGCTCCTGGTTGGCCCTCCTGGCTGGATCCTATCTAGTGATTCTTGCTGCTCTAAGCTATCTGCTGCTGTTCATACAGCCATTCTCTGAACATTATCTTACCCAGTCGCCCCACAGGATAGGGGCTTGTGATCCAGGGCTATCCTTTATAAATATTTGGACAGTTTTTAAAACAGAGTCATAAATCTATCAGAGCCCGTTGGGTGAGTAGCCTTGCCACCACCACTCCCACTATTCCCTTGACTTCTGCCTTCATGTTCCAGGCCTGTCATCTGTATTTCTGATCAGGACACTTCAACTGAAGAGTCCTTCTCCCCAGCTCCCCATCTACCCCACCTCCATTTATCCAAGACCTACCATCCTCCCTGTAAGAGACCCTCCCTCAGGACTGGATGTTAAAACCGTGTTCTTGCCTCCCAATGTCCTCAGCATTTAGAGGACAGCAGAATGGGCAGTAGCCATGTACCACCTGTGCAGTAGCCCCTCTCCCTTTCAAAGCAGCACCCAACATTCTTGGTGGGAGCAACTGCTGCAAGTCACTCACATGAGAGCCAAGGGTCAAGATCTCCCTCGCCCAGCACAGCCATTCATCAAGCAGATACACATTGAACTGGGGACTTTGAATTCATCACCAGATCTAGGGTGGCCCAGAACTTCCTGGATGCCAGCTTGTCTTCTATCCTTGCTCTTCCAGCCTTTACCCTCACCCACTTAAGTCTGCTGATCTAGAGTCTTTCAAAATATTTTCTGCTAAGATACCCCAAGTCAGTGCACACCAAGTCCCTAAGAGCTATGAAGCTGTGAAGTCTGTTCCTGAGCTCAAAAGGCCCACAGGCAGGTGTTTCCATGCATGTTTATCTCAAACCCCCATCTATATGGAAAACCTCCAAGACCAGGAACCATACAACTCCTTATTCCATCATCAGTACCAATCGCAAAAGCTCCCAAATACTGAACTCAAGAGTGGGAACGCCTATGAATCACAGCTGATGATAGCGATGTGAAGGCCAGCAAGTGTCGACAGAAAGTCAATATGAATCCCAAGGGCAGGCCCAAACAGAAGCTCTCTGGCTAATCACAGATACAGAGGTGAGGCGGCACCTCACATGCTCAATGCTTTACTAAGTTTCACAACAGATACGTCATGGCCACAGAGGTAAGTAATAACTCAGTGCATGGGATCTATCTAGAATCTCTCTCAGAAAGATCCTGCTAATAACAGAACTAACTGCTAAGAGAAATAATCCAGAGAGAGAGAGAACTGCACAAGATAAAACTTTTTGTGGGAGGCTCAGGCTGAAGCCATTTCGCAAAATCCAACCTACTTGTTGTAAACACTTCTTCATTCCCAGGCTGTCCTTCTGTGCCGTCTGCTGCTTGAGAATAAACGACAGCATTGTAGTCAGTATCCGGCTTTAGCCCAGTGAGCAAGACCTCTAGGAAGGAGGGACCCTGGACAGAAGATGGGTCTATGAAGTCGAGAAAGTTCCTGTGGAGTTGGGATAGGTTGGCCACTGGGTTTCTCTCGCTACCATTGGTATCTGTTTCAAACACAGGAGGCAAAGACATTAACAAGAAGAGAATATATCCCCTACCTTTCACCACCCTATCCCATAGGATGACACATCTAACAAGCCCACAGTTGGTACTCCATAAATATCTGCTCTCTGCCTCCTCCTGAGAAAGATCCGGTTCCCTGAAAAGAACCAGATTAGTTCACTTTGTACCATTACTCCAGAAACATCACAGATATTTTGTATCTTTCTTTGAATTCTGGTATGCTGGTCCATTCTCCTTTATTTGGGAGCTTATCTTCTACCATCCCAACATGGTTTCCCACAGACCACTTCATAACTCTACCTTTGCTACCATAGGCCACGCCAGGACCACACCCAAGAAGGTGACAGGGACAGCAGGGGATGAAAGGGGAAAAGCTCATGACCATTTCTCCCTGAAAAGCAACCTGACACATAGACAGGAGAAGAAATGAGAGGGGCGCATCTTCTGAAGGCCTGACGACCTGTCAGGGCCATAAATTATCTTTCATTCCTAGCATTTAACATCTGGTTTCTGACCCAAATCCCCAATTTGTATCTCTGTTACCTTGATGCAAAATGGAGATTGAGTCTCTGTCCCTCTTCATTTCACAGTTACCAAAGACTCCACTAGGAATACTACAAAGTCTACAAAGGACATCTGTTGTTTGCCCGCTAAGGCTCGTTCTTCTCGGTGAGGAGACTGCTTTGACCATCCCCAGGTTAGCACTTGGCATCTGTTCACCTGAGGAAAAATTGAAAAGGTCTACTTACTTTCCTGAATTCCAAAATCCAAAAATTTCCAGCCATACCACCATACTGAGCCCCGTGTTCACATGTAAAACATGAGCCCTCTTCCTTCTTCATAAATGTATGAGCTCAGACTACAGCCCTCCAGTGATTCTAAGACCCTACACAAAAACACGAACAATATGCTTTAAAATCCAGTCAATGATAAAATCAGAACCTGACGCACAATTTTGTAACATACCTTCTGTAACCAGTAAGTCATCCTGTGTCTCATTTGATTCTGGGAAAGGACAGCTACTATAGGCCCCCAGCGTCAGGCCTAAAATATTGATGGATGAATGTGGAGTCAAGTCTGGGGAGTTTCCAAAGCTTTCAAGAACCATCCGGTAGGAAGCAGAGCCATTTGAGTTGCTCCAGGTGAGAAGGGCCTGCGTCACACCCATGAAGGCAACTCGGAGATCAGTCACCGGCAAAGGTTCTGTTTCAAAAACACAAAGTTGGTATTAGTGGAAGAGGTATCTGCAATCATCTCTCCTTACGTCGGTGCCACTTCAAAGTGACCTATATTTCATTGGTATCAGTCTAAACGTTCCCATGACTTCACAGGGGAAGGGGACAAACACGATCTGAAAAGATGGAAGGAACAAACCTTAAAATCAAAACTGCTTATGTTCTGTGTTACTGTTCAAGATTAACTCCAATAGGAACTTGAAATTCTTTAAAATACTCTCCCACACAGTGGCATTTAACTCTATTTATTTTAGACACTAAAAATAAAGCACATAAAAATAACTGGTTCTAAATCTAGATGTCTCAGTTCAAAATAATGCAAACAATATGATTTTATAATGCCCAGTTATTCTAACCCAGGAGACACCCAATGCCAAGGAAATTTCCTAAAAGACTTGCCCAGGCCCTCTCATCACCTTATTTACTGGATGGGATCATGAATTAAATCATTTTACCATAAGGGACATACACCCCCTTCAGGTTTTGCACTATTTTATTGATTGATTAGTTGGTTTCACCATGTAGCCCAAGTTAGACTCAAATGTGCAACAATCTTCTCACCACTGCCTCATGAGCACTAGAACTAGAAGCATCCCACCACACCCAGCACTGCTCCCTTTACTTTGTGATAGAAGAACAAGGAGACCAGAGGGGCAGGATGACTCCCTCAAGAGCATACACTGCTGATGTGCTTGGTGGAGAGACCAGAATGCAGAGAAGCAGATAAGGCAAAAGCGATGGTGTTCCAGAGAAGAACCCTGCTTGAGGCTGGCCCAAGCACTCCTAAGGCAGCTTCCAGCTATGGCATGAGGTGACTGATCAGGTTTTTTATCTGACTTCTCACATTAGATACTTCAGGTGCAAAGATTTCTAAATCAGGTCACTGTGGGCTGCTTGGTGGTGTAGTTAAATGGGGATAACATGGAGGCCTCTGTGCCCACTCATCACATACCACACAGGTGCCGAGGATGCAAACACCAATACCACTGAGCTACAACCCCCGTTCTCTGACTTTATTATTAAAGAATTAAACACCAATAAACTAGACAATTTAATGATTTTGGAGGCTGTCTGGATACCATGGTACTCTGACAGCTAGAATCAGGCTCTCCAGGTTCAAATTAAATTGATTAATATCCAGTATTAAGTAACCTTAGAAGAAACTTAACTCGTCCACATCACAGTTTTTACAGTCAGCCTCACGTTTTATGAGGACAAAATAAGGTTTGTCACAAACAGTGTCTGATGTGATCTCTTCCACAGAGCCCTGTCCTGTGGACTCAAACGTGGATAAAGACATTTTCCTCCGCTTCCCATGTTACTGCCACTATAACCACCAGCCCTGTGTTCCCTGTCCCTTACCTGTTGTGACATTTTTGTCCATGGGGTCTCCGAAGGTCTGATTGGCTGCTATCGGAGTGATGGAGAATGTATAGAAAGTAGCTGGACTTAAGCCTGTGATGTTATATGACGTTTGGTTTTTATCAGTAGTAAACGTCAGATTCTTTTCCATCTTATTCTCTATTCTGTAAGTGTACTCTGAAACCGCCGAATCATTGTGCTTCCATGTTAATTCCACACTGGTTGGGCTAGAAACAGCTTCAATACCAAATACAGGGCTTGGAGCTATTTAAATACAGAAGAGAGATTAATTATATGTAATAAATATAAGAATAAAGCCTACCTTGTATGTCTACCTTTCAGAATTCAATTTTATTTCTCTTCATTTGCCTCTTTGACTTTCCTGAAATAAAATATGTTGGGTCCCTTGAGGACAGGCCTTCGCACCCCCACTTGATCTGTTTTGCACTCTTGTGGTTGGTTGAAAACAGGAACAAAAACAGGAACAATCTGGTGTTTTCAGCAATGTTTCTAAGGATGTTTACCCCTAAGCCATGTGAGTTGCAGTAAGAGCTTCCTGCTTTTCCTGGCTCAGCCTCCCCTGTTGACGGCTATATATACTGTTTGAGAAAGTGGAATAAAGGCTTGTCTGCAGAACCTGAAGTGTGTGTTGTGAGTTAATCCTGACGTCCCTCACTCAGAAGAACTACAGTTGTTGTGCTGGCATGGCAAAGTGGAGGTCCCACCGAGATCTGAGAAAGAAGGGGTAGCAGACAGGGTCATCGTAGGCCAGTAAGTACAGATTGGGGTAAAAATGGGATCCACAAGCAGTAAGAGAGACCTGATATATCAGATATCTAAATTGTTAGAGCAGCAAGGAACCGTGGTGAAACAGAGAACGCTAGAGGATTTTCTTATGACAGATGGAGGTTTGAACATCTCCTATTGGAAACAGGTGAAAAGAGATTTGCAGAAACAGCTGCAAAAGGAGGGTGCCGATAGCATACCTATATCTACGTTTTCGCTATGGCGCCTGGTCCACAATGCCCTGCTTACTGATAAAGTGAAAGTGAGGCCGGAGGTCATGGCGGCTAAAGAAATACTTGAGGAAATACAGGAGAAGGAGAGTCACCGGTCCATATGATCCGCAGAGGAGTCGCATAGGGACCAAAAGGAACCAAGGGGAACTTTGAAATCTGGAGCAGGACCAAGGCTAGCACCGAAGGTCTGCCCGCTTTTGGGTGCAATACCAGATAGTGATAACTTCTGAGTCAGAAAATGGGGAAGACAGCAGCTCTAGTGCAGAGGATAGTTTATCTGCTGAGGAAGAACAGCTAATGCAAGAAACTAAGGTACTTCAGAAAAGGCTGAAGTGCTGTAAGGTGAAGGATTCCTTATGTGTGCTGTCAGCCCTACCTGCCTATAATAAGGATTGGGGAAAGAGTGAGTCCCGATGGGGACTGACAGATGAGTGGGAGACCGAAGAGGGCTCAGGAAGACAAAGAGGTATCTGCTTTCAGCCCCGGCACACAGTTGCTCTGGTCATAGAGGTACCTGATCTGGACAATCCAGGAGAGGTATTGAGACAACATGTGGCCTTAAGCTTTAATAAGATGAAGCAATTAAAAGAGGCTGTAGCGGCATATTGGCACTCAGGCTCCTTTTACTCTTGAGATAGTAGAATCTTTTGCGGCATCAAATCTTACACCTAGTGATTGGCAGCAGCTATGCCATGCGGTACTATCGGGAGGAGATTACTTATTGTGGAGGGGAGAATATCAAGAAAACTATTTACAAATGGCTAGGTTAAATGCTCAAGGGGGACAGGTGCAGCGCAATCTAGACATGCTAACTGTAGCAGGACCTTATGCTGACTTGGCCAATCAAATTGTGCTCGATCCTGCCGTATATCTGCAAATGGCGGCTGCAGCTACCAAAGCTTGGAAAGGCCGCGGGGGATCAGCTGTCAAAAGTTTTACAAAGGCCTTCAGAACCATTTCAGGACTATGTGGATAGGCTATTGCAGTTGGCAGGGAGATTGTTTGGTGATGTGACCTCAGCTATGCCCATAGTTAAGCAGCTGGCATTTGAGAATGTGAATAAATACTGTAAGGAAGCCTTGCGGCCACATAAAACAAAAAGCTTAAATGAATACATCCAGATCTGCCGGGATATTGATGGGCACTTCATTTAGGGCCAGGTAATTGCTGCTGCCATCAGACTGCATTAAAAAAAAAAAAAGATTGTCCACAGCTCCCTCAGGGAGCTACTGCCAGACCAGGAAAGTTCCCACAATGTAAAAGGGGGGCCCATTGGGAAGATGGATATTACACACCACCTGCCACAGGGAAACTTAAGTTTGTCCATGTATCTGTAGACACCTTTTCAGGAGTAATTTTTACATCCTTGCATTCGGGAGAATGAGCAAAAGATGCCATTGCACACTGCTTATCTGCTTTTGCCTATATGGGCAAACCTGAGGTTATTAAGACAGATAATGGCCCAGCATATATCAGCAAAAAAATTTATCCTTTTGTTCATTCTATGAAATTTTCCATAAAACATGCATCCCATATAACCCAATGGGTCAAGCAATTGTGGAAAGAGCCAATCAGACCCTCAAGCAGTATTTTCAAAAAATAAAAAGGGGGGAGTTCATATTCTCCCCAGAAACTCAATTATCCACCATTCTCTTTATTTTGAATTTTTTGACTGTGGATGCTGAAGGGTGCTTGCCCATGGAGCGCCATACACAATTTAGAGCTCAGAGCCTAGGATGGGTTCATTGGAAAGATCTGCAAACAGGAAGATGGATGGAACAACCCCTTGTTGGCAAAAGGTGTATGTATTTTTCCTCCAGGAGTTGATAAACCAATTTGGGTGCCAGAGTAGTGCGTAAGGCCGGTGACCCAGGATGAAGACCGCGACGCTCCTTCTGCTTCAGGTGATGACTCTGGTAACAACAGCAGAATCATGGGTGATGGGGATTTTTAACGCCAGTTAGTAAAAATATCCCTCTTTCCCTCACTTTTTGCTGACTTGTCATTGGTGAAGGAGTCCTCCTTTCATCATGAATGTTTATTCTATTGCAGACTTTACTATTAATCATACTCATAGCAGGGTGATAAAATTTAGAAAAATACTGCATCCCAGCCTGAAAGAGGATTTGAAATCAAATAAAACATATACCTATGGTCCCAAGCCTGCTCCTCAGTGTTGGGATACTGAGAGATTTTAATCTCTACCCCACAGTTATGTGGGGAAGAATGTATCATTCAAGAGCCTGATTTGTTATACTGCTGGACGCAATATGACTATTTGATCCTTTGCTTGTATTCTTGCCCCATTTTTATTTGTATTGTGGAATGGCACTTTGGGGCACTATATTCTTAATTATTCTTCCAGGATCTGCAAGCTGAGTAATTGCTGGAACGGTTCTGACGGAGCTTTAATCGTTCAAGTGCCTGCTGTGATTCCTCTGCCAGTGCTGGTGTCTCAAGAACTTCAGGAGCTCATCCAGTATCAACAGTGGAGAGACTTTGGGATAACAGTTGCAATTGTTGCTGCTATTGCTGTTGCTGTCACTGCAACTACAGTTGCCATTTTGCAGATGGCTGTGACTGCTGAGACTGTGGATCAGCTGTCTGGAAGGTTAGTGAGTCCCTGCAGACACAGAGTGCTATGGACTCTCATAATGGACTTGGACTTTTGAATTCAGATTGATAGACTGTGCTTTTGCAAGAGCGGGTGGAGTCCCTTTGACTAATGTTGTACAGTTGAATGCATATTTGGATGGCCCTTGGAATTCCTCCTTTTTGAATTTGACCCTGCAGACAATTCATAATATCGTTAGTATTAATAGCACACGGGTCCCTACTGTGTCTGGATCCAGTCAGTGGAATGCCATGGCCCATCTTGGGGGCTGAGTCCAGCGATTGTCTGGAATGATCTCACTTGCACTGATATTGCTATTGGGGTTATCTGTTTTTGGATTCTCTGCTGCTTTATGCGGCAATCACACGTACAGCACACTGTAACTCAACAAGTGTTGTTCAGGCTGTCTTCCGGTAATCAGGAAGTGACCCAAGTCTAGCTGCAGATGCTGCAGAAGTCATGAGGTGTTGGGTCCCTTGAGGACAGGCCTTCGTACACCCACTTGATCTGTTTTATGCTCTTGAGGTTGGTTGAAAACAGGAACAATCTGGTGTTTTCAGCAATGTTTTCTAAGGATGTTTACCCCTAAGCCATGTAAGTAGCAGTGAGGGCTTCCTGCTTTTCCTGGCTTGGCCTCCCCCACTGAGGGCTATATATACTGTGGAGAAAGCGAAATAAAGGCTTGTCTGCAGAAAACCTGAAGTGTGTGTTGTGATTTAATCCCAACGTCCATCACTCAGAAGAACTACAGTTGTTGTGCTGGCATGGCAATGAGGGATCCCTATGATGGGCAACTGTCCTGGTATAGAGAGCTCGCCTAAAACAGGGATTAAGGCCTCCCATAGACGGGTAAGAGTCTCTATCTGGGGGAGTCCTAAGACAGGGGCTCTCATGCTTTTAAATAAAAAAAGGGAATTGTTGGGTCCCTTGAAGACAGGCCTTCGCACCCCCACTTGATCTGTTTTGCACTCTTGTGGTTGGTTGAAAACAGGAACAATCTGGTGTTTTCAGCAATGTTTCTAAGGATGTTTACCCCTAAGCCATGTGAGTTGCAGTGAGAGCTTCCTGCTTTTCCTGGCTTGGCCTCCCCTGCTGAGGGCTATATATACTGTTTGAGAAAGTGGAATAAAGGCTTGTCTGCAGAACCTGAAGTTGTGCTGTGTGTTAATCCTGCCATCCCTCACTCAGAAGAACTACAGTTGCCATGCTGGCGCAGCAAAAATACATATAAATACACACGTGCTCATGCACGAGAATTATGTCCCTAAACTAAAGACAAAACAAATAGAAACTAGCCACGTTGGCTATGAGTTTAACATAGATGTAAATTTTGACATTAACTGAGACAGAGAGATCTAAGATGCAAAATGAGTCTGGGAAACTGCCTATTCTACCAACTAATTAAGTGACTTGGAGTGATCCCCTTAAAACTACTCCATCTTAACTCTGAAGGGTTAGTAAGCCATCATGACAAAACAGACAAGACATTAAAGCCCCTGGTCATATAATTTTATTCAAAGTCATCTCAACTCTCAGGCTATCAGTTTCATCCTTGGTACAATGCCAGGTATGCAGATCCCAACCCAATGGAAGCCACGTGGTTTCTCACAGTGACACTAGCAACTGCACATACCCTGGTTAAGTCCAAGATTGAGGAGTAATGCCCAGGAACATCAAAATACAAGATAAAGCCTTAATCTTAAGGTGCTGGGGAAACCACAGGTAACACCTCAGCATGAGTGGGATGGTGTGCCTCACCTCGGGGCAGGTGCAAATTTATCCAGTTTATAGAAAGGAGAGGAAGAGAAAGAGAAATGAAACACTTGTGGGATAATCTTGTGAGGCCCCTTCAGGCATGAGTTTCCTCTACAAAGTTCACATTAGCACTGGGTGCTGCCATTTGCAATCAATGGCAATGGGGATGAGAACAAAGTGGCAACAACACAGCAGAGGAGGAAATAAATCAGCAGCACCAGGCAGCAATTCCCAGACAGGCTATCAGTCCAGAATGTGCACTTTCCACTTACTCAGCTCACCTGCAAGAGCACAGCTACAGCACCATTTTCAATAGCCAAAAAAAAAAAAAAAAAAAAGCTAAGAACTGAATTGCTTTCACTCACACAGAGAATCTGAGCAACATGGGGAAATAAATGTCTACATTTCAATAGTCATGGGGTAGAAAGTACATCTTTTTCAAATTTTGCTAAATGTTTCCTCTCCATTGATTGAAATTATACTGTGGATTTTGAAATAATACTGTGGCTTTTGTCTATTCTATTAATTCAACATATCAGATACAATGTTTGCATATGCTGGACTGTTCTTAAATCCCTAGGATGAATCTCACTTGATCACAATGACCAAATACTCTTTAATGTGTTGTTGAACTGGGTTTCTAATCTTCTATGGAGGAATTAACAAAACCATTAATATAAAACTCCCTCTTAGGATATCTTTTTGTCATATCCTGTGTGTTTTGAAATATAATCTTTTCATTTTTTTCTCAAATGTTTTAATTCCTTTCTTCTTGCACTGTTGTTTATCTGAAAGTGTGTCGCTAATTTCAAAATAACTGTAAAGTTTCCCAAGTTCTTATTAACTTATTTCTAGCTTTCCTTGATTTTGAAAAATACTTGCAGAGCTCTCAGAATTCTTAAACTTGTAAGATACATTTTGTAGCCTAGCATAGGTCTATCCCAGACAGTGCTCGATCTCCAGTGCAGAAAAATGTGTATTTGCAGCCAATGGAGAAAATACCTGGATGTGTCTCTTAGGTCTCCTTGGTACACACTATAATTGGAACTCAGTCCTTCATCCTTACTTCAGCAGTGTGGGTAGTCAAGCTGGGTTACACAACCCTCACACCATCTGTGGTGGTTTGAAAGAAAATGTCCCCAAAGGAAGCAGCCCTATTGGGAGGAAGTGTGTCACTGTGGGGGTGGACCCTGAGGTCTTTTTCTCAAGCTCAACTCAGTGTGACAGTTAGTCAACTTTCTACTACTGCCTTCTAGTCAAAATGTAGCCAGCACCATGTCTTCCTGCATGCCGCCATGCTCCCTGTCATGATGGTAATGGACTGAACCTCTGAAACTGTAAGTCAGCACCTCCTTAAATGTTTCCTTTGTAAGAGTTGCTGTGGTCATAGTGTCTTTTCACATCACTATAAACCCCAACTAAGACACCTTCTGAATGTGGTGAAAACATCTTCTCAATTACTCACTCTTCTGCCTGTCACAGTGACTCTACAGATGGGTCGGGTCTACACCTTAATCCAGAAATCAATTCTGGAGGCTGAGCCTAAATCCTGTATGTTATGGGCTAAATTGTGCCATCCCCAAAAACCATACATTAAAATATTAAACATCAGTACCTCCAAATGTGTGTGTGTTTGCAAGACAGTGTGTATCAAGGGGTTAAGTTCAAGAGAGGTCATAAGGGTATAGCCTCTTGCAATAAAACAGATGCTCTCGTATGTTTCAAAATATTTGTGTACACTGTGAAGATGTGTCTCTGCCTAAGGCACCTTCTGATAGGTTTACTAAAAAGCTGAATGGTTAGTAGCTAGGCCAGAGAAAATAAGCAGGACTTCCTGGGAGGGAGGAAGAGAGGGAAGGAGGGAAGGAAGGAGGGAGGGAGGGAAAGAGAGAGAGAGAGAGAGAGAGAGAGAGAGAGAGAGGGAGGAAAAGGGAGGAGGAGGAGGAAATTAGATGGGAGACTTCGCCAGCAGACTCAGTCAAATGTGCAACACTAAGAAAAGGTAACCAAGCCATGTGGCAGAACATAGATTTAAAAAAAAAAAAGGTTGATTAAGTTATAAAAGCTGGTTGGGGAAAAGCCTAAGCCAAGGCCAAGCTTTCATATTAATAATAAGTGTCCAGGTCATTATTTGCGGTCTATTGATCCAAAGATAGTCCAACAAGAAAGCTTGCTACACCTTTAAGAAGAGCACATTAGTATACAGGCGCAGGGGCTGGGGGAGTCCTGTGATGACACAGGGAAAAACAGCCGCCTGTGTGCAAAGAGAAGCTCCTCAATTATAAGAAATAAAGTATGTACAGTGATCATGATGGCAGCCCTAGCAGACTAACACAGAGCCCTTCCGTGGATGCAGGAGTCCTCAGTTCCCAGGGAAAGACATCTGGCTTGGAATAGCTCTGGGGTTTGCTCCCTGCCACTGAGCATTCGCTAACACTCCAACCTCTGAGCTGGACTGCACTAGAGGGTCAGATTCTGCAGACCAGTGGCTCCAGATACCTACCAGTTTATCTACTAGACTGTTTCACGAAGAAGATACCACCTGTGTGGGTTCCCCATTATTTGTAAAACCTTTGTGTAATTACTGTTGTTAACAAAGATTTGCTTATGAGAAGGGTTCAGTGAGATTTGTCCCACTTTGCACAGCACTATAAGAACAATCTGATCATTTTATCTCAATGAATCCTAGACTTTAGGATTTTTTTCCCAGTAAGAGGTGAAAAAATGTTCCTGAATTTTAGAGACAAACGAAAGCTACCAATTTTTTCCAAAAGAATATGCATTTGTAAAATACTAACTACTATTATCCTTCTACAGAAATAGTAAGGTCTTGTTTAAAATAATTTATTTACTTTAATTTCATGTGCAGTCCTATTTTGCCTGCATTCTGTGTGAAGGTGTCAGATTCCTTGAAACTGAAGTTACAGGCAGTTATGAGGTCCATGTGGGTACTGGGAATTGAACCCAGGTCCTCTGGACTAGCAGCCAGTTTTTTAACCATTGAGCCAACAGTAATGTTTTGATCCCAGAACCACTTTCAGATGGATGTATTTAGCTATAAAAACCATCATTACTACATCATCAGAAAAGCATCATATTTATCTTGTCTTCCTATAGAGCAAGGGAAGAAAGCACCTAGCAATGGCTGGAGCTCAGCCCTCCATACCACACTGGGACTCAGGGGGAGGGGTTCTGTTCTACTTTACTGTTCTAAGGATGGAGCCCTGAACCCCATACACGCTGAGAAAGTACCCAAACATGAGCTACAGCCTCAGCCCCAGGCTGATACTCAAAGCCAGAGGAGGCTGTCTCTGCTTCTGAAGAGATTTTAAAATTCCACCACACCGTATTTTAAAGGTAGTAAAACAAGAAAGTGCTTGCAGAATAACAGCACATGCAATAGGAAATAAGTACTGCAGTTTTAATTCATTTCTCTCATCCATGGGGATAGGCTGGCAAAAGAAAATCATGGAAAGCCCAATGTTTTTATGAACTGGTGGTTTCACTGTGTCCCCCAGGCTTCTCTCAAACTCTCTAGCTCAAGAGACCTCTGGCCGAACAAAGTCTCCTGAGGAGTTGGAACTGCAGGAGTACACCCCCACATAGCTTAGAAAACACAGGATTTTTATAGCTGTGGTTAAAGAACTGACTCCCTTTTCACTTGCTGCTTCTACTTTCACTTGGCTTCTAAGGAAAAATGGAAAGTAAGTGGATTTTAACAGCTTTCTGTGATTCATCCCCCACATTTGCGCTAGTGTAGCATTATGACCACTAGGGGACAATAGCAAACAACAGGAGGAGGGAAGGAGCGAGGTACTCACCCGCACCTGCACCTGCGCACAGGCCCTGTAAAGGAAGAGAAAAAGGAAGTCAGCCAGTCACTCAGCCATGGAAATGCAAATCAGAAACAGTACAGCTGGGGACCAGTTAATGGGAGTGGGCTTTGAGTTTGTGGAAGGATGGTGGCCACGGTCAGAGTGTTGGGACTTTAATGACAGGGAGAGCTCAAGTCAATGATGCAGGATTAACCGGGTTTTATGGAGGCCATGAGGCTGTTGACTACATAAACCCAGTGTTTCTCAGGGCTCCAAAAGCCAGTGCTCCCTCCTGCCTCTGTGAGATGAACTGAGGCAGACACAAAATCCAAGCCAGGTTTGTCTGAGTCAGAACAAATGGACATGGGAACCAACGGCTCTTCCCACAGACAAGTCCAGGGCCAGCAGACTGGTAAAGCCTGAAGTGGAAAGTCAGTGGGCTTGGATCGTTCACTGTACAAAACATTCACCTTCTTCAGTCTGTCAGTTGAGGGCAGTCTTTTTTTTTTTTTTTTTTTTAATGATCAGGTATGCCGCTTTGATAAGGAGTGAAATATGATTTAGTTGACAACATCAATCTTCCATTTGGGGTAGAGAAAGTCCCTTTAGTGGTATTCATTATCATCATTTCCCCAACACATAATGTAATTTGCAGTTGTATGTTTCATTGTTTCTTAAATACATGCTTTTGGAAATTTGAATTTCCAAAGTATGGCGATTGTGAAAAAGAAAATAATAAAAAGAAGAGAAATGTCCTGTAACTTACCACCATCCTTAGAATTAAAGTCTCCCTTAACCACCCAGCAAGCTCTCTACTCTTGGTGACATTCACATTCCTGAAGCTAATTTCCCCCTTAGAACCTTTACATATTTATTTCCTCTCGCAAAAGAACACTGCCAACAAAACTTTCTTTCTTCTTTCCTAGGGTCTGCCTAAGATGTCACCCATTCAGAAGTCTCTTCAGTAACCACCCAGAAAAACTCAGCACTCTCACCCTCCATTGCCACTGTCCCCTCTACATGAGCCGGAACACAGTTCATATCGCAGGTGCTCAAAAATGCCACAGGAAAGAACAAGCAAGCTGAGGAGGCGGAAAGGCAGTCCCAAGGTCCCCCAAAACTTCCCACTGCCTTGTCTTTCAAGCTCCTGCCCCTCAAGTCAGGCAATATGTCAATCAACTAATCTGTGATAGATCCCAGGAGAGGAAGGAAAATAGAGGAGTTCACGGCTAGCACGAGAAAGCAAGCATATTTTGCCCAGTACTTAAAAACAATCTTTAACTACAAAACCTTCACACATTAGGAAGGTCAAGTCCTGGCACCTGCCCACAGTACATCTCTCCTCGGTATCTATGCTTTTGCCCCTCCTGGAATTCATTCATCTTAGGACCACCTGAAATCATCAAAGACCTGCATCCTGCCCTCCAACTGTTTGCTGGAAAGTAAGGGAAATAAGTCTAAAAGGAACTTGAGACAGAGGGCACTATCACAACATGCCAGCATGAGGCACCTACAAGAGCCTAGCACTCCCCTGAAATGTCAGGGCTGCAGCCAACAGCCTTGTTATCCCGGACCTGACCTGGGTGCAATGTGGTAGGGGATGTCAAACAAGGATGCATGCAAAGGCAGGGTGTGGTATTTTTAGGTCTGGGTCTTGTGAACTTTAAGTCACTGGAACAGGTAAAATCACATGTTGAAGAAAAAGGAATCACAGCTGAGTCCCCGTGTGTTCAAGTCACAGAGCGCTGACTACCGGATATGTTTTAAACAGCTCTCCAACGTTACTCAATGCTCCAAACAACTCATTAGTAAGAAGGTGAGTGGCAGGGTCTGGATTTGAAGCCTGGTGCTCAATTACAGAGGACCTGTGTATAACCACCAGCTCTGCCACCTAAAGTGGAGAGAAATACACTAGGGATCAGTGAAGGTTAATTAATTATAAAAAAAATTAATTATAAAAGATATTACATCAGCATGTTCCTTTCCATTCTTAACAAAAATAATAATAAAAAGGAAGGAAGGAAGGAAGGAGGGAGGGAGGGAGGGAGGGAGGGAGAGACAGACAGATGTAGACAAGCAGAGTAGCATGTTCTGTGCCTGATGTAGAGGCAGGCTGGGCCGGGTGTCTCCTCTCCCTGCTACTACACCAACACTTACCACTCAGCTACCTGCTTTTGCACTGTCTGCTGTAACAAAGTCACACAACAGAGTGAGGTGAACTGACATTTGCCTTTACCTTCAACTGTACAGTAAAAATCCTGAAGGGCCATCACTCCTCTCCTGGGATCAGTTCAAGTCAATGATGAGCACAACCAGTCACACCTCAGCCTCTTTCAAACATCAGATAAGAAGACACTTGTAAATAGCATCTGCAAGACACCTGGCCAGGTGGGCACTTCACACATACTTCTAAAATGTCAGCGACAGAAAGGTCATCCTTCCAGAAGGAAGTAAAAGCCGGGTTATGCCTGGTGCTGAGATAATAGAAGACTGACATCCCCAGGCTCAAAAACAGCAGACCAAAGTTACCTGCAGAAAAAAAAGTGTCTGGGGACAACTTCCCAGTGTTGACAGCTGGACATGGTGAGGACCACAGCCCCTGCTGTTCCTAGTGGAGGAGCTGAGACTCTCCTCCCTCAGGTATCCCCACATCAATTTCCACCCCCACAGGGAAAGCAGTAAGCATTCCTCAGTCCCCTTCAGAGTCCTCAGCCCGCCCAGGTAGCTGTGGTGGCAACAAAAATAAGAATCTCCATCCACATATAAGAATTCTGTTGTTCAGGTTACACAAGCCAAGATCACTGATACCAGCCCTGCCCCAGCACAGGGAGACAAAAGAGAGCCTGAAAGATGTGCTGCTTCCCTCTGGGAGAAAGCAGGCATGAGGTGTGAACAGATAAGGGGCAGGTCAAACTTCATGGTAGGCTCCCTTCTCACTGGGAGCTTTCCCCACCCCCAGCCCTTCCCTTCCCAGGGAGTTCAACCTAGGACTTAGGGCTTAAGGGGCTCCAGATGCCAGAGCCTTTGCACCAGGGAGCTGCTGAAGGTGTTGCAGAAGTACTCTCTACACAACCAAAAGCGCAAGTGGAACCACTGGCCACAGCACAGCCATACAATAGAAAAGGAATGGGGTACTGACTCCTGATACATGGCTGGATCTTAAAATGATGAAAGGGGCCAGACACAGGAGCCCACAAAGTGTAGGAGTTCACTTATATAAAATATCCACAGAAGCAGAACACAAGCAAGGGGTCACAGGGGCCTGGCTACAAGTGAGCTCAACTTGGGGGTTTCTTTGTAGGAATTCCAAGTGTGGAGAACTGACAGAGCTGCAAGCTGCACAACAGGGGAGTGCACTCCACACAGCTGAAATGCAATTCCAAATACTCCCTCTTAGTGTGTAAGATTTTCTCATTTTTTAAAGGTAGTATGCAGCAGGACTGTATAGTCTTGCTCAGCAACTCCCCACCTTACTCATGGGAGGAAGGAGAGGGAGCTTCCTGGAGAAAAAAGAAAAGAAGGAGGAGAAGGAAGAGGAAAGGAAGGAACTGAATTCTTCTGCTCTACAAACAGTTCACAGAGACTGCACTAGGAGCATGAACCTAAAACTTTCAAATTCTCCCCAAATCTGCACAAAAGCACCACACACCAAAATAGACTCTCTTCCCCTCTTTCTCATGTGACTGCCCAGTTGTCCTGTCTCCCAGGCTATAAACTTTGAAAGCCCTGAATGCACGTGTGCGTGTGCATGTGCATACCCACACACACACGCGCGCACACACACACAATCACACCCTTCTTCCTGTGATTCTCATCTCCCCACTTCTGTGATGTGTTCTGTTTTCACAACCTGAGGTCCTGCAGAGCAGAGGCAGCTGCATTCTAGGTCTGCAAGGCTCAAACTTTTCTTTAAAGCTCCCCAAAAAATCATCCATACACATAAAACTAACAAGAGCCAGAATGGGCGATTACCTGCTGTGCTCTTTTTGTTTCTGTTCTGTAAGACTATGGCTGTGACTCTGTGCAGAACCCTCTATTTGGAACATAAAACAGACCAATGCCTAAGGTGGGGGCCTTTTGTGAACACTGAAAGTGAATGGACCTGACCCTATTCTCTCACGTATTTGCCTCACTGACACCTTCCTTTCTCAACCTGTGTGAACCTTCATCAGTGTGAAATAAAGAGACCTTCAAGGTCACTCTTCTTAAAATGCGCAGTATCAGCCAAAAGTCCAGCGGAGACAGGTGACATGCTCAGACAGGGCAAGCAAGGGGAGTTTTAAAGACTGTGGATGTGGCTGTGGGAAAGCAACAAGCATCCTGCAGCAGCACAATTCCAAAGAGGAGACAAACTGAGGGGACTGCCTCTTCCGTCTCTGGCTGAAGGTGGGCTATCCAAACAGGGAGGTTCAGGTCAAGGGCATCCAAGGGCATAGAACACAGAGGTGAGTCTCCTCTTGGGGTATAGACAGGTGGGCATGGAGAAGGCAGTGCAGGCTCACCTGACTACACTGCAGAGCCTGTCAATCTGGTGGGTGAGAGCCAAGAGTGGTCAAGAAATTCAGTTCAAGCAGAGGATGGAAAGGGGGACTGACACAGCACTTAGGGAGATGATGTCTGTGTGTTCAAGGCCAGCCTGGTCTACATAATGAGACCCTGTCTTTTAAAAAGGGCAGGCTTGACTTTCTCTGACCTTTGGGCTACGATTTGAGGGTCTCACAAAGTCATTCATTTCACCTATTATAAAACAATGGAAGGGCATCTTCAATATGCATCCTGTATCTGTGTTCTCTCAAGATTCAAATACAGCAAAGTTCCTTGATTCCAGTCCTAACACCCTTCCTCCTCACCAAACCCCAAAGCTCCCTTTTCAATTTACCTGACGATCCCCAAGAACCTTCCAGTCCATGCCACTCAACACTCTGCCTCAAGCCTTGGCGTGGTGCAGGTCGCCAAAGACAGAGGGCACTCTTATGGTGGTCCAGAACCACTAAGAGCTCCTCGAGAAAAGCCCCCAAAGAGAATGCCAGAGCAAGAGGGCAAGGTAGGGGGCCAGGGTGAGCAGGTAAACCTTGCTCAAGGACTGAGGGAATGTGGATGGCAAAAGAAGGAGTCAGGAGATGGACATAACTTGTAAAAGTGTGACCTGAGACTGCACCCCTGTAAACTGGATGACTCTCCTAGCCTCTCACTGAACTGCAGGTGTTACACCGATCATCTAATTTAAACCTTCCAGAGACCATAAGCTATGTGTACCCCCATCTTACTGATGTTGACACCACACCTGGAAAAAGTTAAGCTCCAGTCCCGATATCTAGACAACTTACAATTTAAGATTTAAGGTTTGCCTGACCCTGAAACACGCGGCCTTAAGTCCAGGAAGCACTGAACAGCCTGCCTCGCCTACTGGCAGGTCTCAACCAATTCCGGGAAGCCAAGGTCACCAATGCCTGGCCTTGCAAAGCCTGGCCTGCCTGAGGGATAGACAGGTTGTTTCAGCTTATTGGAACCAACTGAATGAAGCAGCTTTTGCAAAAGAACCTGAAACACAGAGCAACCTGAATTTTAGCAAGTGACAAGGCTGCAGGTTTTTAGTCTACACGGTCAGCATTCCAGGGTGAATAATGAGGACTGAACTAATTACACAATGGTAAAGGTGAAGCCACTGATGACCTCCACTGTATTCACATTCCACATATAACACCCAGGATGCAGAGGCAGGAGGATGGCCTGTTCCGAGACAGCCAAGGGAAGTACATAGCTTGTTTTATAAGACGGGACAGCTTTAATTTAAAATTTGATGCAATAGAGACTTGAGCAAATATTTTCATTACAATCTCAAACACTCTCAAATTTGGAGAACGTAGTTTGAGGAATTCTTTTTTAATGAAACAAACACATTTATAGAAACTTTAAATGGACTACAGGGAACATAAGCTGGAACCTGGTGCTTTGGCTCTCTGTGAACTTTATGAAAATAGAAAGTAGATCCCATATACTTTAGCAGCCACACCAGACCACATGGCATTTGTAGGGCGCACGAGTCTATTCCTCCTCTCTTCTCAGGGTTCATCAGTTTCTGGCCAGACATCTTGTGGCAATTTCTGGCTAAACATCCTGTTTGTTCCTGTGCTCCCTCTGCCCCCTGGTGGTTAGCTATAGGTGTAATGATCTGTCCTGTCTCTTTAAGAGACAAGCCACACACACTCCCTCCCTCATCCACTGAGGCAGGCAGATCTTCCTTCCTGCTTACAGCCTGAGTCTCTTCCTTTTCCTTTTCAAAGAGGCAACTTCTGACTCTCTCTCTCTCTTTCTCTCTGCTCTTCTCTCCTCCTTTCCCCCTCCATAATCCACTAAATAAATATCCAACCTCACTCTGCATGGCATGCCTATCCATCTGTCTCTCATCCACCACTGGGGACCAGCTGCCTTCAGAGACCTGTGGCATGGTCTCCTGTGCTGCCTGGAAATGGCTGCTCAGGGACCTGCTTCGTGGTCTCATGGCCTGCTACAACCACTAGGAAATCCTGTGGCATTTTTAATTAATCCACCCTACACTTACATTAACAATTAATGGGGAAAGGTTCCCTTCCAGATTCAGGGATTCAGGGGTTGATTCTTCTGTGATTGCTAAAAAAAAAAAAAAAAAAAAAAAAAACACATTGGCCAGCCTCTACAGCATTACAGGGTGTAGGAATGGCCAGTTCTCCAGAGTACAGTACCCAATATTTAGATTGGAAGGATGAAGAAGGCCATAAGGGCATTTTTAAACCATATGCCCTGAAACACCGTCCTTTCAATTTGTGGGGGAGAGAAGTTTTGCAAACTATGGGAGCAATCCTGACCACTGAACCTGTGCAGTGCATGTTAACAGACCAGGGCTTTGTCCCTGTGTGGGGGTTGGGCAAAGATCTGCAGGGAGACCCTCAAATTTTAGAGAACAAGAAAATTATACAACAGTCACCTGGACAGCATGCTGGGTTGGGAAAATTTTCTTAGGGGCCAATGCAGAGCAGCCAGAAAGCATTCCCATAAAATGAAAAGCTAAAAAACCTATATGGTTAGAGCAATGGCCCCCTAAGTAAGGAAAAATTACAAACTGCTCATACCCTGGTCCAGAAACAGCTAGAGGCAGGATGCATAGTGCCATCCACTTCTCCCTGGAATACTCCTATCTTTGTTATTAAGAAAATGTCTGGTAAATGGAGGCTGCTGCAAGATCTTAGAGCAGTAACTGATTGTATGAAAATAGTGGGGGCAACTCAACCTGGGCTGCCTCAGCCTGTGGGTATTCCTGCAGGATACCATCTTTTAGTTGACCTGAAAGATTGTTTTTTCACCATTCCATTACATCCAAAAGATTCTTCTGATAAATTTGCTTTCAGTGCACCATTTATAAATTTCAAGGAACCATGTAGACACTACCAATGAGTAACATTATCCCAGGGAATGGCCAATAGTCCTGTCATCTGCCAAATGTTTGTGGCCCGGGTTATTGCCCTGATAAGGTATAA
>JAQHUG010000742.1:26156-59768 GCA_028555095.1 Dicrostonyx torquatus | reverse complement strand
AGTTCAGATTCTCAGAACCCATGTAAAAACTATTCACTGCAGCATCACGGGCAATCTCAGCCACTCTAGTGCTGAGGAGGTAGACAGACAGACACCTGGTCTCACTGGCCAGTCAGTCTAGCCCACTCAGTGAGACTCCGACTATGGTAACAAAACCATCTGTGGCAAACAGAAAGGGCCAGACCTCATGCAGCCTAAGCCTTCTTTATCAGTTCTCTAGGACACTCAAATGCCCCCAAAGTTGGAGAGCCAGTGCCTCTATCCTCACAGATGATGAGAAAGGATGGTGCACTGGGGAAAGCCCCTAGGACCTGAAACAGTTACAACCCAGACACCCCCAAGATAATCTGACCAACCCAAAAGGCTGAGCTAGAACTTGCTATGACTTGAGAATAACTTAAATAGAATAAATGAACAAACTTTTTAATGGCTTTAAAACAAAAGAAGAACCTAGATCTCTGGAATGCAAGATGAGTTTGCCCAATGGGCTCCCAAAGACCTTCAATCAGGCTAGTCTTGGTTTTGGCTTTATGATTTATCATCTATTTTTGTTTTATGTGTATGAGTGTTTGCCTATGTGTATGTAAATGTACCTTGCAAATGACTAGTGCCAAAAGAAGACATCAGATCCCTAGAACTGGAGTTACAGACAGTTGTGAGCCACCGTGTTGATTCTGGGGATTGAATCCAAGTTCTCTTCAAGAGTGGCAAGTGCTCTTAACTTCTGAGCCATCTCCCCAGCCCCACCCAGGCCAGTCGTGATGGAGAAAGGCCGAAAACTGTGTTTCCATCAGTTAGTTATCCAGTATACTCCTGAGCACTTCCCCCAGTTGCCCCTTCAACAAACCCAGTAAGTCAACACAGTTTAAGATATAATCCCATAGACCTGCATGGTAATTGGGAACAAGAGTGATTTTTTCTTCCCTGACTAAGAACTTGAAACCTTTCCATATCAAGGTCAAAAAGACCGGTTCTCTACCACTCAGCATGCAGTAAATCCTCTTCCTATCTGTGACTGGCACCATCTGTCCACACAGCAATTACTGGTCACGTTCATGGATCTCCTGGTTTGCTTTGTGTGCTTTCAGGAAACAAAATCAACATTTAACAAGGCATAATGAATATATACCTACCTATTTTATAAACTTCAATGAATTGTGCCAAATTGAATGAGTCAGGATTTTACAGGAAAAAAAGAACGGTCATGGAAGTTACTGTTGGGTATCTTTGCCCTGACTCTTATGTCCTACATAACACCAGGTGAGTCCCCAGTGCTCCTGAAGCTTCAGTCTGTGCATATTCAGAGGAATGTTCTAGCCTGAATGCCCACATCATGTCAAGCTAGAACCTAAGCAGACTCTTCATACATGTTAACAGGCTCCAGGTATAAGGCTTACCCTTTCTTCAGAAGCAGCAATATTTAGCCTTGAACAAAAGGCAGTCCAGCAAAAGCTCACAATCATTTGCATGTGTATTCTCTCTCTCTCTCTCTCTCTCTCTCTCTCCACACACACACACACACACACACACATTTTACCTAACCAAAGATAATTATTAACTATTAGCAATAATTACCGAAGATAATTATTAACTATTAGCAATAATTACCACATTGTACAAATAAGTTGTATTACAGAAAGTGTCCCCCTCTTCCAACATTTGTATTAACAAAGAAAAAAGCTAAAGTTCCCAAAGTCTCCTAAGTCCAGTCCATCTTTCTTCGCCATCTAATAAAACACTTTTTATTTCCTTTCATGGGTTTAAACTTCACTAAAAGGCAGATTGTCTGGGAGCATGCTGCTGAGACAACAGGACTCTGTGTGTGCTCAAATAATCCCCTGTCCCAGTTGACTGTTTTCTATTTTTTCTGAATAGACACTGCACAGAATCAGGAATCAGAAACGGTCCTGTGATCTCGCTAATTGCATCCACAGACAAGTACAAAATGGGTAAAATTTTTTAAAGGCACAACTGATTCCAATCCTAAAGGCTCCTCCAGGAGCTCCCAGCCCTCTCTCTCACAATGGCTTGCCCACCCCTCCCTGCCAACCCTCACACCCCAGGGCTGGGCAAGGATTCAAATGGCAGACAGGGTTGCCCTCCAGACAAGACCCGTCTCTGCCCAATAAAGGCCAGAACTTGGAAGAGGAAGGCCAGGAAGTTGAAGATAACATGTCCCTGGGCATCCATCCTCTCACTACCCTTAAGTTGACCCAAAGTTTAATCCAAAATCTAGCATTTGGGAGCAGTTGGATGACAAAGAACTTCGGGGGCGGGGTGGGGGAGTCTCCTTACTGGCCACATACAGCTTCCCAACACACACACATGCACTGCAGTAAATGCAGGGAGGGAAACACCTACCCTGTCCCAGATTTGACAGATCTCAAGACAGCCAAGGGTCTAAACCTTCCTGAATTTATACCAGAATTCCACAAAATTTTTTATATTAAATCTACAAAGAAATAGCCAGGTCCCATTAATAAAAAGATTGAGCTGACAAGTCCAGCCAAAAGCTAATGTTTCATCAGAAACAGCTCAAGGTCTGAATTCCCCCCGGGTCTGACAAGGAACAGAGTACTGCTGAGCCCAGTTATTTCCCCACTCAGGAAGCCACAGATGCCACAGATATCTCACTATGACTAAGCTTGCTACTGATTGTTGATGTTTGCTCGAAACAGTAAGAAACCCCAGCAAGAACAGCTACACTCAGAAATCTGGAGAAATTTCCTACTCTTACATGTTTCAACAAACTAAATATTAGAGGGTTTTTTGCTTTTTTTTTTTTAAATTCGGTTCCTGCTGTTCAAAGAAAAATTTCCCTGCTCACAGTATGGCTTCTGACATCCTGCCAACCTGCAGACTCTGCAATATAAATGGGATTAAAAGGATTAAGACAGAGAACACTATTAACAGCTCTTCTACTGCAGGCATCTATCTGATGCAGGAGCCAAGGGCCCACCAGGGAGAAGGAAGGGCTGAGCAGGAGCTCTGGGAATGGCAAGGGCAACAGTCAGTGCTGGGCTTTCTCCAACCACAGTCTGTCTGTCTAAGGCCTGCACCACTCACCTTGACACATAATCAGAGAGTACTCTACCACAGACAGCCAGGGTAACCAGTGGCTTTCCATTTCCACTTCAGAATGGCAAAATCCTCTTGAGAAAGTATATACTAAAAACCAAACGAGATTAGAGGAACTGGGTAACAAAATTAGTAAATCTTAATTTGAGAACCCCTTGTTTATTTTGTAACAGGTGGTATTCCTCACACAACATCCACCTTGGGATTGTTTGTTTTTCTCTTGGTTTTGTTTTGAGACAGCATCCCACTGTATAGTCCTGGTTGGTCTGGAAATTGCTACAGAGATCAGGCTGGCCTCAAACTCACAGAGCTCCATCTGCCTCTGCCTGCCAAGTGCTGTGGTTAAAGAGCATGCTCTCCTACACTCAGCACACCTTGTTTTCTAATGGGTCTCTCACCAGGTAGGCTAAGCTAACTATGGATGGAGCCCCAGGCTCTGCCTCCCCAGTGATGGGATCACAAGTGTATGCCACCATACCTGGATTTTTAACTGAGTGTCAAAGACTTAACTCAGGTTTGCAAAGCAAACACTTTGCCAACAGAACTACCAACCCAGCCCCTAAAACTACAAATCTGTAGTACTTTGTTTCAGAGCATCCTCACTAGAAAACACTAAATATGGAACAATACATTCCACCTGTTTCTGTATCTCATTTGGTTGCATAAGAACAATAAAATTCTCCTTCACATAAATGTGCAACTGTAAATGATGAAGACTTAACAATTCAGCTCTAGTGACTAGCAGAGGTTCTACTCCTGAAGAGGGCATAAAGAGAGGTGAAGCTGGCAGGGAAAAGGAACACACAGAAGGTTGCCAACATTAAAAGTTTTACATAATAAAAATATATAAAGAAACAAATCAGAGTTGCTGAAACAATCACAAATTATTTCCTTGAAAAAATTCTCTATTCGCCAGGCGGTGGTGGTGCACGCCTTTAATCCCAGCACTCGGGAGGCAGAGGCAGGTGGATCTTTGTGAGTTCGAGACCAGCCTGGTCTACAAGAATGCAGGCTCCAAAGCCACAGAGAAACCCTGTCTCGAAAAAAAAAAAAATCTCTATTCATGCATACTCTAATCTACAACACACTCTGCTTGCAGATTTTAGGAATGCATTTTCCCCATTCTTTAGAGTATATATACAATATAACCTCCATACCAAAGGAAGTACAAGAGATTAAAGGAAAGTTATGGATCCATCATTTTCATTATCACAGATGTGAAACTTCCAGAATTACATTAATAAAGAGAAATCTAGCAATGTACAAGGGCAACAGACTCACAGAACCTCAGGAATACATTGGTTTAAAAACAAAATATATACTACTAATCACAGCATTGGGGGAAAAAAAGATTATCTGGAAGGTACAGAAAAGGTATATAGTCCTACTCAGTGCATTCATGTGAGAAGACTCCTTATTCAGTAACGGCAATCCACGCACATTGCAGCACTGTTCACAACAGCCAAGATACAGGAAATAATCCAAACGCTGGTCAGTGGATAAATGAATAAAGAAACAGAGAATGAATGGCAAGAAAGAGAGATTAAGATTAGTGAGCCTTTAAGAAGGAGAGCCTGTTACTTGTAACAACACAGATGGAACCTGAAGACAGTATATTAAATGAAACAAGTCTGGCAGAAAAATATTAATCCCACTCTGAGTCATTTGATACTTAAAGATGAGGATACATTCTGAGGACAATGCTGTTATGCAATTTCACTGTTGTGCAAACACCATAAAGTGTCCTTTCACAAATGTAGATGGAATAGGTCACACTTAATGTGGCCTCTCAATAAAAGGAACACAGTAAACACAAGATTCACAGAAGGTCATTTAGCCAGTGTAAGACTACCTATACTGTTTTCCAGGACCACAGCCATCACTGAGCAGTGAACGTTTGGCTGCATATGGAATCTAAAAACAAGTCAAAAGGTGAGGAGATGTTTCAGGGGTATCTTTTGGATCAGGTGAAAAATCCTGCCTCAGTATACCAGAAGGAGATTAATGAAGGAAAAAACTCAACGTCAACTTCTGGCCTCCATCCACATATGTACATGTGCCCACACACTTATGAACATTCACACATGCACATCACACACAAAGTATAATAAAAACAAGTAAAATTAACAGAGTAGAATGGCAGTTTCTAGAGGAGGTAGTGTGAGGCATGGAGACATGTGGACCAATGATTCCAAGCTGAGGTAGTGTGAGGCAGGGAGACATGTGGACCAATGATTCCAAGCTGAGGTAGTGAGAGGCATGGAGACATGTGGACCAATGATTCCAAGCTGAGGTAGTGGGAGGCAGGGAGACATGTGGACCAATGCAGCCAAGCTTGCAGTTAGGCAGAATGAGCACATTTACAGTGCTAAGTATAGCACGGGATTTATGGTTAGAATAGGCACACACTGTTTGAAGTTATTGATTTAAGATGCTCCACACCCCACCCACATACATACAATGGAATCTGTGTGTAAAGAGTCTTGTAGAGTAATATACAGCTCTATTTTATCCAGCAGGCAAAAAAAAGAGAAAAATCACTTATTACTCAGAAAATTTGCTAAAGTACAAGAATTCTCATACCAATTGATGGTTTATACCAATGGAGATGAATACACTGCTACAACACAAATTGGATATCAGAAAACTGATACTGGGTGTTGAAAGCACACCACAGAAAACTATGTGAAATTCTGCTTTAATAAGCAAAGTTAATTAGCATGCTGCCTAGAGATATGTACAGATATGCTAAGAAAACAACTTAAGTGCAGACATGATGAGCCCCAGCACAGTGGTGATCTGAAATCATTGGGGCATCTACTTACTTTGTTACTGCATTGTTAACACTTTTTCTAATTATCAAATACTACACAACATAAATTTGTGAACCATGAACCCAATCCACTCTTGTCATCACCACGGAGCTGACACTTGACAGAATGTCAGTTTGTCAGAACATTTCTCAGGAAGAAAAGCAGAAACCAAGTACCGCTCTGCTTCCACAGAAGAGCAGCTAGGGAAGTCAGGTGTCTTGCCCAGAGCAGCACTGCCAGAAGGTAGGCAAGGGGCAAAACCTAAACCTCCTCCCTCTTGGTTAGTGTTCTCTCTGTCCACTATAGATATCTGTTTAGTGTTGACCTTGTTTCCCCAGGTATAGAGTAAGGTAAGGAATATATCTTATTGAACCTTTGCTATGCGCCTGTCATGGTTATGACTGCTAACCTGACAGGACTTAGGATGACCTAGGAGACAAGCCTCTGGGCACGTCTGTGAGTGCCTTTCTAGGTTGGCTTATTACCTGAGACCTACTCTGAATGTGGGCTGTACCCTTCTATGGACTTGGGTCCCACGCTGGATAAGCAGGAGACAGCAAGCTGAGTAGCATCTTCCACCTCTCTTCTTCCTATCTGAGGATGCAATGTACTCAGCTGCTTCTGCCACCATGTTTGTGAGGAACTGTAAACCCTACACTATGAGACCACACAGACCCTTCCTCCCTTACATTGCTTTTGACAGGCATTTTGTCACATAAGAAAGCAAAAACAGTGCCAAATAAATACCTGTGGGCCAGGGGCTGGATGCCTACGTTCGTGGTAACATATTCTTTCATTTGTGGTAACATATTCTGTCATTTAACGCAGATCCTTGTCAATTGGCCCTGGGGCATCCACAAACAGCCTAAACCAGTTGCTTTCTCCAAACAGATACTAGTCCTCAGTTTCTAGAAAACCAGTTTCCAGCCGGCAAGGTAGCACCAGAAAAGTGAGTTGTCATTAGTCATGAGAGACACCTTCCATCATTTGCTACTAACAAGCTCAGAAATGGTTGGCTTGTCAAAGCTAATCAAATCCAAGACTCTCTTCAAATGGTCAGCACTTGGATTAGTCAAGACCCTCTTAACTAGGAGGGTAAAGGGTAAATTTATAAAAGACCCACAAGCTTATGTGTGGAATGGGAGCTGGAAAGTGCCCGGAACCTAGACACTAGAGGACTGTGACGAGACAGAGAGATGGAAAGAGGCAAAGAGGAACCGAGAAATCGGGGAGAGGTGGCTAGGCTAGGTCATAAAGTGACACGGTGCATCAGGTGGCTGGGATGAGAGGCCACCACCGCACTTCCACAGCAGATCTAAAGGCCTTCAGAGGAAGGGTGCTCCTATTTGCCTACAAACCCACATTCTAGTCCGGGACCCACGCCACCTTGTTTGGACCATTGTTGTTTTCTCATTCCTGTCTCTGACTTTCTCAAAACTACTTACACACCCTAACAGATGTTATATGCTGTTCTGCACACCTCAAATAATCTTCAAATACGACAATGTACTCTACAAAAGTCCACATAAAGTCTGGAACAGCCTTCATCAGTTTGACAAATAAAAAGATCGCTTCAGCGGTACATACACTGAAGTCTGACAGCCAACTCGCTGACCCACAATAGCAGCAAGAAGCACCTGATCTCTGAACAGGATCCACCCAGAAATATCAATGTATGTACTCAGAAACTACAACCCACAGGCTGACTGGGAGGCTTAATGCTGCCTGCAGAACAATGCTCCAGGCTGCAGTCCAGTACTCAGCAAAGCTGCCCATGCTGGGACCCAGAAAACAGTTTTGGGCTGTCTGTTCTCTGGCTGAAGAAAAGGATCTAACTGCTGAGAAGACCTCACTCTCCCTGGTTCACTCAGCCCTGTCTGACACAATGTGAGAAAGCAAATGACCTTGAGGAATTTTTCAATCACCTGAAGGCATAAAAAGATCACAGTTGGAGCCCAAAGAGAAAGTTGTGACACAAACAACTCTGTTTTCCCTTAAAGGGGACCGGTCCAGACTTGTCTTTATGAAGAATGCCATATGGGTATGTGGCTTTTCCCAACACCACTACTACCCACAGGACCTACTGTGCCCTGAGGTGTGTAAAGAATTTTACTGTATGAGCACATTTGCACAATTAACTCCTCACTAGGATGATCAAAACATGCAAATTTACACCTTAATGACAGTGACATTGCTAAGAGAATAGCAATCTGAAAGCTCTTCTGCATGCCAGGAGCCTTGTGTCAACCTCCTAAGAAATCACAGTAGCCTTTCTAGGAAATAGGGCATGCTTCTGGCTCCATTTTACAAATGGGGAATATGAGGTACAAGCACAAAAAGAGAACAGACCAAGGTCATGACCCTGCCTGCAGCTCTGAGGTGTCAATATTCCTGATACAACCCTCCTTCTTGAGCCATGACCCTCCCTTAAGGCCCCCACTCCAAGCCAGAAGGGCTTTGTTCACTGCTGACTAAAGAAACACCCCCACACCCTTACACCACAACCCCAGGCAGACAAGCCAGTGCCCTCTCAGTACTGTCTGGAACTCAGTGTTGTAGAATCACAGGCTGGGGGAAGCCCCTACCACCACCAGATGTTTGCCTGCTGGAATAGGACAGACCCTGCAGGTTTCCTAAATTGCTGGAAGTCACAAGAGCAGAATAAGGACTTGGCCTGAATGACTCAAACATGGAGATCACTGGCCATATTCCCAGGCAAACTAGACTAGGTGACTGACAGTTCCAGGAGAAAACCTCAAGACAAGGGAAGACATATTTGTAGTACAGCACTACTTGGAGCCCATAGGCTCTCAGAACAGTCCAGTGCTCATGTCTCTGGAAGCACAGTGGACACGCAGGCCAACCTGTGCACAGACGAAGAGAACCACTGGCCTCAGCTCTGGCCAGGAGCACAACACCAGGAGACAAGGCAGAAATGAACAACTAGCCAGTGCCTGTTAGGTCCTGGGAGCTGGAAGAAAGGGCCTTGTGAACCAAGAGTCTGGGAAAAAGAGACTACCCTTCCATCCCTCTGAAGCTGAGGTCATAAGTGGTTGAAGGAGAAAAAAGAGTGCACCAGGAAGAAAGAAGACACAAGGCCTGTGAAGGTGGGCCTGAAGCAGATAAATGCTATATCTGTCCTGCGGGGAGAAGGGGAGCAGATGCTCCCAAGTCATGGGGAACCTCGCAACTCACTGGAAATTAAATCGTGCCCTTAATGGGGTACAGAGTCAGGATGGGATGGCTGCTTTGTTGAGAAATGTGTTTTCCTGTAGTAAAAGGGGGAGTGGGCTGTGTCCCGCCACCCAGCTAGCTTAACCCCCTGAAATAATCACACGGAAATTGTATTAATTAAATTACTGCCTGGCCCATTATATCTAGCCTCTTCTTGGCCAACTCTCACATCCTGATCTAACCCATTTCTACCAATCTGTCTTCACCATGAGGTCGTGGCTTACCAGGAAAGATTCTAACCAGCCTCAATCTCGGGCAGAAACTTCATGGCATCTGCCACACTGCCTTCTTCCTCCTAGAATTCAGTTCTCTTTTCCACGCCTACCTAAGCTCTTCCCTATCAAAAGGCCAGGGCAGTTTCTTTATTCAACCAATGAAAGCAACACAAATACAAAAGAACCTCCTACACCATTTTCCCACATTTCTCTTAAGTTATAATAGGTAACAAGTTAAGGTAACAATGTTCTACAGGGTCTGGGGTGGACTGTTCACTAAACCCTCACATTTTTCTGGGGAACGCTACAGCTATCCAGAGTATGGGTGAGGAAAGCAAGAAGGCATTGTTACTCACTGGCTAGCTAAAGACCCTGGGCAGGGCAGTCTGCCTTCAAGCTCACTCACCCAACATTTGCCATAAAAATCCCCCCATGGCCTGTGAATAGCAGTGGTGGTGAGGGGAAGCACTATACAACACTCTCTATATCCCATGATCCTTCCAATTGCATACATCATCTCCATTTAAAAGTTCACACACAGCTAACATGGCATTAACTAAATTATTAACACAGTTTAGCTGAGTTGAGGCCAGTAAGACAGTCAGTTGATAAAGCTATCAGCTGCCAAGCCAGAAGACCTGAGCTCAATCCTCAAGTACAAGTGTCCTCTAACCTCAAACAAACATGTAATAGCATGCACATGTCCATGTGCCCACACACAAGAATATACTAAATAAACACACACTTTTCCTGGGGGGTTCCTACTCTAGATATGATTCCAATGACAAACTAAAATACAATTCCACCAAAGTCCAACATGTAGAACCTATTAGTTTCCTGGGCTTAGAGTAAGTCTAATACAGAGACACTACCAAAAAGTCTCACCCCAGAATGGATGAAGACTTCCTCATGCTTGCACAGATGGCTCTACTTCAGTTAACTTTCCACATTCTATATACTCACACAGTCTTGCCCAATGGTTTTCAACCCGTGGGTCTTGACCCCTTTAGGGATCAAATGACCCTTTCACAGGGGATGCATATCAGATATTTACATTATGATTCATAACAGTAGCAAATTACAGTCATGAAGCAACACGAAAATAATTTATGGCTTGGGGGTCACTGCAACATAAGGAACTGTATTAAAGGGTCATAGCATTAGGGAGGTTGGGAACCACTGTCTAGTCCCACATGTTCAATTAGAACAGAATGTCATACAGCTAACAGAAAGGTGCAGGTGGGAGTAGCTGGAATGCCAGGCAACGGACTAAGGGGCCTCCTCAGTATCTCTGCCTCCAATGAAGGAATGTCAACTAGAGGGATGCTCATGAGTAGTCATGACTTCTTCTTATGGAAATGGTAATAGTTGTAAGGTTCAGAGGACATTACATAACAGTGATGACACTGGTAGTCACAGAATTTGGGAAGCTAAAAGCAGATGGATTACCATGAACTTGAGGTAAGCCTGGGCTACAGAGAAACTCTCAAAAACAATAAAAAATAAAAAGATGTTGCTAAATCATTTCCACTGGTATCTCTAAGTGATTACAGGTGTTGTTGACACAGGACATGGCTTCCTTTAACAATTAAAACAAAAAATGAGACTTTATTTAATTCCATGTAACTCACATTTGGATATAAATAGTCTAAATAAAAATATTCCAGTGTTCTTCAAGATAGTAGACATGGCAGGCTTTGTGGAGCACATCTTCAGTTCCAGCACTAGGGAGGCAGAGGCAGGCCTCTATGAGTTTGAGGCCAGCTTGGTCTGCATAGAGAGTTAAAAGGAAGCCAGGGATACTGTCTCAAAAATAAAAGATAATAGACATCCCTCCCTGCCACACAACCCCCTGACCAAGAATGGGGTAACAGAAAAATTTAAGAGAGAGGAGTGTGTTGCGTGAATAAATGAAAGACGATGAATTCTTCCCAAAAGAGTAAAGCAAAGCATGCCACCCAACTTGACTCAAGGCAGTGCAACATCAGTTTCCCTCAGGGTTAGATAAGCCAGGATGGAAACTGTTTGCTAATATTCCCAGGAGGCAAGCCCAACAGGCCTTGGCACAGAACCCACATGCTGTTTCTCCCTTCACCCTAAGCAGGAGAAAAGAAACATGCTGGCATACACACAGGTCCATGCTGAGTGCCTAATTCATCCATCCTGAAGAACACACAAAAAAAATACTTTAATGGCAATAGCATGTAGAGACAGGCCTTGGGATCTGATCATAACTGGGCATCCCAGGGGTGATGACCACACACTGGGTTGCAAAAACAAATGTGGGCATTTTCATACATCACCATGCCTAGGTCTCAAGATAATTCTATGGTATCAAGTCAGACAGAACTGGGGCCATGTGCCAAAGCATCATGTATCATCTGTGAACAGATGGAGTCTCCAGGAGAGCATGGTACTGCATAATGTAGGTAAGGACCACAGCACAGCCCACAAAAATCATTAATGTTGGTTATACATGGTTTCAAGAGGGAAATGGGATGTCTCAGAAGCTGACAGTATGTCATGATAATTTCTGCGTCATAGCCACACTGTCTAAATTCTATTAAAAGGCCTTTGCTCAAGTCTCAGATGAGTAAGAAAATGCTATAACTAGATGCAATCATTGTTAATAATCCCGGGTCCTGAAAGAGAAAAAAGTCTTCTCAAGAAAGGGCAGAGACAGACTATGGGCAAGGCCTTTGCCGATTTGCATGGCAGAGGGGAAGGCAGGCACGCAGACAGACAAACGTGTACAGATGTCCATGGAAACCTGAAGAGGGTGTTGGATCCCCTAGAGCTAGATTTAAAGGTGGTTATGAAGCACCCAATGCAGATGCTATGAACTGAACTCAGATCCTCTGGAAGAGTAACATGTGCTCTTAACCACTGAGCTATCTCTCCAGCCCCAAGCAGTTTTTTATCCTTCCAAGACATGTGCCTGGGAATAGAGATTAGAGCAGCTGGGAAAGGCAATTCAGATCTCTGAAACCACTGAACAGAAAAAGTGAAGATCATCAGCTGAGAGCTGAGAAACCACACAGGCAACAGAGGAGATTATTCAGAACATTAAGTAGTAGATGCAGAAACTTTGCTAAATAATGCTCTTCTGCTGAAATCCCTCACTGACTTACATATTAATGAGAGGGAGGAGGAAAAAAAAGAGAATTTCCTTTGTTCTGGAGCCAAAATTTCTCCTGATCTAAATAATCTCATTAAACCACAGTGTGAAACCTCTCAGGTAAGTACAACAGTTTCACCTAATAAACACTACTGCAGAATCTGAACACAGGTATGGCCGACTCAAAACCAATGCTTATAAGTGACCTACCTGGGATCTGAGCATGACTTGCTGTGGAAATACTAGGTAAGCTTGTAAAAGTCGCACATCTGTGAGTTCTCAGATTCCTAATTCCTTAGGGCCCAACAAGTTCTGACATTTTATGGTTTTAGGCCAGGGTTCTGGACTTCCCAGACAAAGGTTATTTCAGACATTACACATACCAAAATGGTAAGGGCTGACACAGGGGTCACAAAGAAAAACTATTAATATTCATATACAATGAAAAGTAAATACCTGCCCCTTATAAATACAGGAAAGCCACATTCTTTCTTAATATGTTTTATTAAGCCTTTGCCGATTTCATAAAATGTATTTTGATCGTATTGATTCCCCACTTCTCCCTGTAACTCCCCCTCCTCAGATTCACCCCTCCCAACTTTATATCCTCTGGGGGCTTTTAATAAGCCCCAAAGTCCAATTTGTGTTGTCCAAATAACAGGGGAATGAGACCATCCACTGGAATGTCCACGTCCTACTAGCGGAAGGCCATATTCTGACTAAAAGACAGTCCTTTGAACCACAACATTTACCTTCCTGAGAATTACAGTCAGTGTGTCTCTGTCTGTCCATGCCTGTGTCTATTTATGTCTGTGTCTGTGTCCATGTCCCTCTCCATGACAGGGTCTCACTGGCAAAAAATCCACCTGCCTCCACCTCCTGAATACTGAAAACTTTTCACAAGCTATGCAGCAGTCTCAAATCAGTGTTTGATTTGAGACTTGCATTTCTAACCAAGGTGTGGTGATTTGAAAAAGAATGGCCCCTAAATGCTCATATATTTGAGTGCTTAGTTACCAGGGAGTGGCACTACTTAAAAGAATTAAAAGGATTAAGCAGTGTGGCCTTGTGAGAGGTAGTGAGTCACTGGGGGTGAACTTTGAGGTTTCCAAAGCCCAAGCCAGTCCCAATCCACCTCTGTCTCTCCCTTTCCCTCTGTGTACAGGTGTGTGCATCTCTCTCTGTCTGCAGACACCAGTATGTAGCTCTCAGCTACTGCTCCAGTATCATGTATGCTGCATGCTTCCTGCCATGATGATAACTGACTAAGCCTCTGTAACTCTAAGCAAGCCCTTTAAGTGCTTTCTTTCCTAAGAGCTGCCTTGGTCATGATGTCTCTTCACAGCAACACAACAGTGACTATGACACATTGTAATGCTCAAAAATACAATGCACTACTGTGCCTGGTACACAGGAAGAACACACTCCATTTTAGCTGCAGAATGAGCTAATGTAAAATGAGTTGTACAATCACCTATCAGTATTGCTTTATAGGAACAGCATTAATCATCAGAATAATACAATAATCATAGTATTAATTAATAATAATGATAATTAATAGTGGTGCTCAGTGCACTGCAGGAATTGGCCCATTTAATTCTCCCAACCCAACTCCTCACCATTTTCTATCAAAGGTTTGCAAAAATGCCAGGAACACAATAATATGGAAATGGTTCCAGGTTAGAAATAAAACAGATTTCAGCATATGCCATGGCTCAGTGTGGAGAAACACACATACAGTCTTTTTAAAGCTCCATTGCTCTGCAAAGAGCAGCAGGAAGTTACAACGGACAAACTAAAATACACACACAGTGTCATCTTGCAGACCAACTAGTCAGTCAGGGGAAGCAAGCGGCCCAAAGCCAAGGACCTGAGTGTAAAGTCATTGCTGCCACCCTAGGCTATAGGGAAAAGGAACAAATCTCCAGGACACAGGTTAAAAGTGCCTTGGCCCAGAATGAACATATGAACTATCACCAGTCACTGCCTTAGGTCTCAAAGACAGAACCTCAGTTCACCCATTAGCCAAATGCCAAGGTCCCCAAGAAGCTGCCATTCCGGCAATCCTCATTCAGTTCCACACTTCCCTTTCCCTGAAACCTGCTCTGTCTCGGTCCTCCCAGATCTGTCAGAGGGGCAAGCAGAGGTAGCAGGTGAAGGTTCCAACACTTCAATGTGAAGACATTAGAGACAGCAGAAACCATCAGTGCTCCAGCCCCAGGCTGCTGCCCTGACTTTCAGCAAACATGGAGACAGCACTTGCCCAAACCTCCAGGACTAGAAAGGCAGAGATTAGATATCTCCCAACATTGGGACGCCGGGAAAAAGAGAAAACAAATCAGCACCCACATAGAAAAGAATCCTCTACCATCTACAGTATCAGTGCAGCCCCCTCCACAATCCTTGTTCTTGTCCCCACTAGTGTATGTTAAACACTTTAGTCTGGGAACCCCATTATGTTTAGGAAAATGGTTAGGTCTCCAAAAGCTTTTGTTTGTAAATAAACTTACCATGTTAGCATAAATAATTATCTTACTAAAAAATTTATTTTTCAACACCAAAAAGGAGCATAATGGCAACATTACATTTTTGCAAATCTCTTTTATATCTTGTTTATACTCAAAAAATAGCCATGTTTTCATATCTACGTCTTCATTCACTGTTACAACCCAGCTGGGGTGTAAAATATGAGTCAACCTCAGGTTCACACATGCAGTTGGTGAAGAGGAGGACCTCTGTGGGCTATCTGGTAAATACAGGTGTTTTTCTTGATGCTACACTGTAACTCAACAAGTAAACCATTAGCTGTGTTGTGAAAACCAAACTGTGTATATGGGGTTTGCATAGGAAAATTCATCATTCTCTGTATCTATTGCACTTTGAATTTGGTGACATTTAATAAATTTAAATTGCATATTTTTATAGTTAACCAGCTACACTTTGAAACGGTTCTTTACCCTACACAGCGTTGTCATCAAGCATTGGTTACTCGAAAAATACCAGTTCACTGAGATTTACCCAGAAGGAAGGAGAAGAAGCAAACAACAGATTACTATCATTCTGAGATACTTAGGTCCTTGCAGGCTCCCAAAAGGGTCTCAGGAACCATTCCCAAGTTTCCCATTTATTAATTCATCTCACCAAGAGGCCACTATGTGCCGGGTGTTAGGAATGCAGCAGTGACCAGAGCAAAGCACTGTCATACAGAGGCCAACTGCACACAAACAATGTACTCTTCCACATCAGGTGCTGAGTGAAAAAAAAAAAATGAAGCACTGTTTACTACACATTTGCACACAGGGAAGCGGGGTGTTCCCGGGGAACCCAACTCAGCCTGAGCTTTGCTAATTCAACACTTTTACAATAAAATAGAGGTTTTCTTTGTAATACCTAAATACTCTGGACATGGGGTAGATCAGGATGACCAGCCTTTAGAAGGGATGCAGCTCACTGCTGAGCCCATGAGCTCAGTTACTCTGGAGGGGTAAACCTCAGAGTTCTCAGTCAGAGACCTCCAGCCCTCAGGGCCAAGCGCACCCTCTCCTTTCACCCAGACAGCACTTCTACAAGGTATGCACTGCACAGCAGGCTCACATGGTAGATGCAATACAATGGTGGTTACTGTTTCCCTACTTAACAGAGGAAACTAAACCTGAAAGAAATTTCTTAAGTTTATTTCTTAATAGGTTAGCCTGGAATCCCAGCAACTGGGAGGCTGAGGCAGGAGGTTTACGAGTTCAAAGCCAGCCTCTAAAAGAACAAAAGAAATGTATGGTAGCTCGGGGCAGAGCTCCTACTAAGTATATCTGGTCTGGGTTCAATTTAAATCCTCAGCACTACACAAGAGGAAGAGGAAGAGAAGGAAGGAGGAGGAAATGCTGAAAACAAAGGTAGTTTGTTCTTCCAAAACCCTGCTCCTCACACACCCTTCCTTATACATCAAGTCAAGCCCATAAAGGAGCAAAGAGAGAGCTGGGACTGGCACTTGGAAGCTGCTGCAGTTTGGCACTCTGAGCTCTGTAATTATTTGAGGAGACCCTCCAGGGTGGCTGGATCAGGTCAAAGTCGTAAGGAGTTAAAATACCAAACCCTCAGTTTCTAGTGTTGCTGTTCTGGGGAGACAGCTCCCATATCTGAGCCAAGTGTGCCCTGAAAGAGCTCATCAAGAGCATCTGACCCTGGGCTCAGTCAGGACCCGGGCCTAGGCCAGGAGGGGTGGCGCATGCCTTTAATCCCAGCACTCGGGAGGCAGAGGCAGGTGAATCCCTGTGAGTTTGAGGCCAGCCTGGTCTACAAGAGCTAGTTCCAGGACAGGCTCCAAAGCTACAGAGAAACCCTGTTTCGGGGGGGGGGAATCTCTTTCAGAAGAATGAACTTTATTGCTCTGCCCCTTTGCACCACCTATTTTACAGATGGAAAAGTGAGGCTAGGGGCCCAGAAGCCACACCTTCCAAAGTTCCCAGTGAGTCGGTGGTGTGACAGAAGCCAGCTCTCATCTTTTCCCGGAAGCCCTGACAGCAGCCCACCCCACCCTGTCACCCAGGAGCCTCCTGAATGGCAGCCACGTATTTGTGATCACCAACAACACACAAGCCATTAGGGAAAGTAATTGTTTAGAGAGGATGGGTGCATGTAGAGCAACGACCTGAACAGTCACCCAAACCTTGGCCAATTCCAAGCCCCACATGGCACTTCCTCTCCTCCCCATTCACTGTGCCAACTCAGTTCCCACCAAGGTTAAAAAGAAGTGGAAGTTCCCTTCTGCCTGACTGGTCGGTGCATTCCACTGAGTCAGAGTGCTCTGGACACCTCAGAGAAGACACTGTTCATTTTCCCTGAGCTGAGAACTGGCCCACATCCGGACCTGACACTAGCAGGAGGGAGCACTTGGCCACTGAGCATGGGAACATGAATGGAGAGCTATTTTTTAATGTTCTGTTCCTGCCTTTATTCCAGAAGGCTTGGTATCTGCCAGAGTTGCTGTAAGTATGGTTTCCAGACCACTGCACCCAGAAACACACCTGGGCATGGACAGTCAGATGCAAGGGTCCCATCTAGGAGTCAGAGGAGTGAATCTTTAACAAGCTCCTCAGGGGATTCGTTCTTGCAGAATATAGTTTGAGAATCACTGGCAATCTGGGTTTACATTCATTCCCACATTCATTCATTCACCCAACATTTGCTGCATGTCTTCCACATAATAAAGCAGACATAAAAAAATCAATGTCACTTGCTTAGCACCTCAGGCCTAAAGTAGGTAACAGTGGTGAGTGCTAAAGATCACCAGACCTCAACAGTGGGAAGATTAAGCTGCCTACAGAGCAGCTTTACAAAAAAAAAAAAAAAAAAAAAAAAAGACCCATGGAGCTGAGATCAAGAACATCATTTCTTACCTTGGCTGGCTTTTAGCACTGCCTTTGGGGCTCAGCCAAAGCCAGACCCAACCTGTCCACACCTAACCTAGTGCCCTCCTGTTTCCTCACCAGCACTCACATGTGTTTATGGATGCACAGAAAACCAGAGCAGGGCTCCGTTGTTCACATGCCACAACGGTAGAATGCTTGCCTAGTATGAGTAAGGTCCTCAATCTGATTCCCAGCAAAATGTACACATATGCACACACGTGCACTCACAGGCGCAATGTAATTTGTCAAGAAAATCAATAATAATAAGAGGCTGAAAGCAAATCCAAACAGGAGCTAGTATCAGCAAGTGCACCCGTCTCAAGCCTCTAGCTTCTCCCCACACAAGAGCTGCCTCCCTGAAAGTTCTTCTCACGGTTCCATCTTCTCTAAAGGCTGTAAGAGTTAAAGCTGTGCACTGACAGGACACTCACACTTTGTGACAGTCATGCCTTGTCCTGACTGGGGACAGCCCTCCTGATGCTTCACTGTCCCCATGAACTCGCATTACACCCTTGCTTCATCTTTGTATCTTTTCAGAAGGAACTCAGAGATAGTGACCCAAAGAGGCAGGCATGGGGCAGGAGGGGGAGCCTTCTCCCCACTCAGGGCTAAGTCATTCCCAAAGGCAGGGAAGAAGAATTAACTCCAGCCAGAAATAGCGAGCTCCAACTTCTTAGGTCATGACAAACACACCCTTGAGAAGGCACAGCTGGGTGGAAGAGAGTCTCTTCAGAGCCCCTCCTGATATTTCTCTCTTCCCGACTCCTCCACAGAACACAGCTAGCCACCCCAACCTTCCCCAGATGGAAGTGGCCTCGGAGTTTCACTCTCAAGCTATTCCTACTTGACCAGCAGCCAGCAAGTGATCCTGCATCTTGCCATGAGATGACATCTGACTCTGAACCAGCCAGGTAATGGGGGTTTCTCCAAGAGATCACATGCCACACTCTAGCAATGAGCCACTGGAGCATTAACATCAAGACAAGGAGTCCCATGAGAACAAAAAACTCACATCATGCATTTCCTCTAAATTGCATGTCACTCTCTGCCTGTCCATACTCTCACTCACCATAAATATCAAGACCAGGAGCCAGTCAATACTTTAACCTCTGCAGGCCACAGGCTACAGACAAATCAATTGGCTGTGTTCCAATAAAGCCTTATGGACAGTGATGTTTGAATTTCATATAATTCCACATGCCACAATATACACTCTTTGGGTCTTGTTTCGACCATTTAAAAATGCAGAAACCACTCTCAGTTGAGGGCTTCACGAAAACAGGAAGGAAGAGTTAGTGACATGGCTTAGGTGAAGGAGCTTGCCACCAAACCTGATGGCCTGAATTCAATACCCAGGATCCACATGGCAGAAGAGACTGATTCCTACGAAATGTCCTCTGACCTCCTAACACACACAGAAACACACACACAGAGAGACGCAAACACACACACTCTAAATGTAATTTCTTTAAGAAAAGAATAAAAGCCTACACTAAGTATATAGTCTCAAGCCTTCATGTTCTCACCTACACAAGAGGCTTCCTCTTCAAAATCTCCCTCACGTTGACCTCTGACTTCCACACATGAGGGCACACACATGCACAAGCACACACATATACAAATGAATACAATAATTACTTTAAGAGGTGGAAAGTATGCTGCTCCCTAGTCTACACCTTTGTCCCTTGTTCCTAGACTCCTTCACTCCCTGTTAAATCCATTCTGCTCCTCCCACTAAAACGTCCACTAGAATCCTGCCTTTCTCTTCCTGTCTCTAGTGCTCCAGGACACCATTCTACCATTGTCTCTAACAAGAACTACCAAAGCCTATGATCTTCAATTCTACTCTGTCATTGCAAACTTGACCCACATCTCATCCTTAAAAGTATTCCCTGCTCCCCCAACTCCAACACAGCCTCGATTCCTACAGCACTCTAGGCCACTCACTTAGCTACCAAGGAACTTAAAATCTGCTACAAGAGTAAAAAACAGATAACTACGTGGTGGGGAATCTTTGTCAACCAATTATCTTTAAGAGGTGGGACCAACTTAGAGTGTGGCTTTCTGGGACCCAGAAGGAAAAAAAAAAAAACAAAAAAAAAACGGTGTGGCCCAGGTGCTCTCTTTGTGTGGTTCCCTCGCAGCACAGCTGAGCTTGAACTTCTCGTTCCTGTTTCTTGAGTTTTCCCCTTATAATAAATAAAAATATAATTCTTTTATCTTTCAGCTAGCCTGGTTATTTCCCAAATCGAGCTAACTTCAGAAGTTACGTAAGAATAGATTAGTTATAATGCTTGCTTACAGGATTATAAATAGTTCATTGCTATTTACAAAGCAACTAACTGAGAGAATGCCTCCATAATGGTTGAACCCTGTAACTTGAATGCGGAATAAGGATCCATAAGGCTATCAGCAGTCTGTGTCTGGAAGAAAACGAAGACACATTTCAGGCTGGACAGGTCTGTACACAGGCATGGAGTGGGCCAGGGGATGTGTGCCTGGACAGCAGGCAAGATGACAGTTAGGTGGCATGCTCTGTAACATGAGGAGCAACAAACAGGTCTCTAAGAAATACATTTGGGGACAACCGTAAAAACTAGGAGGGATCTATGGCTCATTCAGAAAGAATCACTCCTCAGCCTCAAAAATCAACATACAAGATCAACCAAGGACCAGTGAAGATCATGGGTGTTCCATCTCCCAATCTCTCCTTCAGTCCATACCCACAGCTCAAATGAGAGCTGGGCACAAGGGCTCACCCGTCCTGTTTTCTGCTATCTAACCCCACTTATTCATTTTGAAAAATGCTGCACTCAAGTTAAAGTTGTAATTCCATACTAAGTGCTATAACTAGGACATAGAAGAGCAAGCAATTTTTTAAAGAAAAAAGAAATGTTCTTTTCTTCCATTTATAAAATCACTTTCTTTAAAAAAAAATTCTGGCATTTCAACAGTTCATGTTTGATTTTTATAAAGAGGCAGATGTTTCTGTAATCCTCCCCTCCTTCCTTTAGGACTTTAAAAATAGAACTCCAAGGAAAAGTCTTAAACGCAGCCACCACAGGGTCTTCCATTGATGCCGACTCCCACAGGCTTCAGTGGCCAGCATTTCTGTGCCAGAGACTTTGAAATCAACTCTTTGAAGTGAGCCTGTTGCTTTGTCAATGCTAAAAGTTAAAATGGAAGTTAAAAGATGAGGAAGAAGACGATACACAAGCATGAAAAAGGGGAAGAAAACCCATTTTACCCTTCACCATGGTTAACTCCAGGCCAGCTTGATTCACTATATGCTCAAAGCACTATGCTTTCTGGAGAAACAGAGAAAGCGCAAAATGTAGCAAACTGTAACATAACAGCAAAAGTGAAACCCCGTTAGGGGGAGAGAAGAGGTCAGATGTGACACTGAGCAAAAATCCACTACAGTCAAGTCCTGTACAGGTGTGAGCAAGAATCCCCTGTGCAGGTATGACATCGACACCATCTCTAGCATCTCTGTGTGAGTTAATGATCTTCTGTCTCATTTCATGAGGCTCTGAGAACATGATCCACACACCCTTATCATTCCTTAGCTAATAAGCAGATGGCAGAATCTGAACCACATCAAGTCTCCATGTTCTTCCCACAGGGCAGATTCAACAAAAATATATCTGGATGGGGGCAGGGGACAGACCTTGAAAGGTTTCATGGACAAGAGGGCCTTCAAAATGCAGACTTCAGAATGTAGAGTGGATAACCAGACTTTTGGAAGCTACAGCTTGGAAGGGAGAGCATTCCACGTTTTCTCAGACAGAAAACGAGGAGCTAGATAGCTCGCTCAACATGGCTGTTGAGGGGTGTGAAGGTAGAAAGGGGGATCAAGAAGGCAGAAAGGGGGATCAAGGCACAGGATACAAAATGCCACCAAGGGCTTCAGAGCAGGTAAAGAATACAACCCTAAATCAAAACATTCTTCTTAATTAACTGTGGAGAAACATTAAGAAGCTACAGTATGAACTGACGTAGTGGCACACACCTTTAATCCCAGAACTAGGGAGGCAGAGACAAGTGGGTCTCAGTGAGTTTGAGGCCAGCCTGGTCTACAAAGTGAGCTCCAGGAAAGTCCAAGGCTGATACACAGAGAAAAGTAGATCTTGGAGAGGGGTGGGAGGTGGGTAGGCACATACTGGAGGATTGCCAAAGGGTAAAGGGTAGCCTGAGTTATACAATGAGTTCCAGGCCAGGCAGACTACATAAAGAGAAGCTGAGCATGGCAGCATACACCTTTACTCTCAGCATTCTGGAGGCAGAGACAGGAGAATTCAGGTCTATATAGGTCCAGGATACCAGGGCTACCGTCCTGTCACTGTCAAAAAAAAAAAAAAAAAAGTGGATGAAAAAGAGAAAAAAGGAAAGGAAGTTGTTAAAAAATAGAAAATCACAACAAATATCACTGCTTGTTGTACAACACTGACCAACAAAATGTTGGAAATTTAAGTTCTCAGTTATTTTCTGTGTTCTTCTGAAGCTAATGCCCCATATGGAATACTCTCACTGGCTCCTCTATGATGTGGGTTTCCCCTCTGTATGCTGTAAATATGTTTTATTACCATTGGTTAATAAAAAAAAAAGGCTTCTTTGGCCTATGGCAGGGCAGAATACAGCCAGGTTGGAAGAGATATATAGAGTAGGTGGAGTTAGAGAGACGCCATGAAGCTGTCAAAGGAGGCAGAAGGAGGCAAACACCATGTAGCTAGCTGCCCAAAAGGCAAGAGGTAACAAACCATGAGCCTCGTGGTAAAGTATAAAATAATAAAAGTGGGTTAATTTAAGGTGTAAGAAATAGCTAGAAATATGCCTGAGACATCAGCCAAACAGCATTGTAATTAGTTTAGTTTCTGTGTGAATATTCGAGGCTGAATGAGCGGTCCCCATTTACACCTCTATTTGCAGAGAAAACCTCAACTTGATGGTGGGACTCCCTCACTGCACCTCCGCTGAACTTCTGAACATGCAGCACCTACTCTGACTCCTCCCCCTCAGCTGGTGACACTCCAAATCCCCTTCAATTACTTCAGCAAGTACTGAAATAACTCCCAAAGTACCTTAAAAACAATGACACACTGCACGCTAGAGAACAACAAACATGAAAGTCAAAAATCATGAAACAAACATGAAAGTCAAAAATCATGGCCTCGGGGCTAAGCTTCAAAGTCCCCATGACAGTCACATTGACACTGAACCCCATGGCTTTACCCAAAACTGTAGGATGCAATAATCAAATTTTTTCACACCAACTTTACCAGCTCCTCTCTTAATTACAAGAAAAATAAAGTTGAATTAATTTTAGACTAAGACTCACAAAGTCTGCATACAATGCCAGGATCGCAGAACGGGCAGGGGGAGATTTATCCTACCAAAATGATACCAGTTTACATCATGTATTGCCTAGAATCTAAAGTGTATATTAACTTAGGTCCTATGCTGGGTAATTAGAATTTGAGGCATGAAATCTCTTATTCTTATTAAGTAAAAGGATATAAATAAACCCATGCACAAATTAATCCAATGTTCCAACGTGCTAATAGAGAGGACAGCTGAAATCATTATTTCTGGAGGGAGAAAAACTTAGAACACAGAACAATGAAGATATTTAAGGTCATAAAGCACCTTACACTTTTTATGAAGTTTTTTAATTCTTAAAAAAATTTATCTATGAATTTCAATAGAATTTAATGTCATAAGTATAATTTTGTCATATGAAATATATGAAAACTTCTTAAGCTATCTTAAATATTCTACCCAGGTTATAACATGTGCCTGTAAACTCAGCATCAGAGAGGTGGGAACAAGAGGGTCACTGAGTTCAAAACAAGCCTACAAATAAGGCATAAGACACAGAACATAAATAAAATAAGCCTCAAAAACCCAAAATATGTAAAACTAACATCCTGGAGTTTTTCAGCATAAACTGGATATGGTGAGAAGCACAGGCAAGCCCAGCACCTCAGCAGATGCAAGAGAACCAGGAGCCCAAGAGCAGACTTCGTTAACCATAAATTTGAGGTCAGTCTAGCCTACATAAGATTCTGTCTCAAAAACTAAAAATTTAAAAATATATCTATTTGCAAAAATAAATGAGTCAACAATAAATGCAAGAAAAAAAATTTAGACATGTACAATTATACAGGTTAACTTTTATATATCACATGAACATAATGTTACCTTTTTAACTTGTATGAGTGAGAGGTTTATACATATGCCCATGTCTGTGACACATGTGCACATGAACATGGGAGCCTGAAGTCAGTGTTGGGTATCTTCTATTGATCTCCACCTAATTAATCTGTGTGTGTATGTTATTTGTGTATTCCTGTGTTCAGGCATCAAGGGAGCATATGGAGGCCAGAGGTTAACATCTGTGTATTCCTGTGTTCAGACATCAAGAGTGCATATGGAGGCCAGAGGTTAACATCTACATATTCCTGTGTTCAGACATCAAGAGTGCATATGGAGGCCAGGGGTTAACGTCTGTGTCTTCCTCTTATTACTTTCCACACTATTTTTTAGGACGGAGTTTCTCACTGAGCCTGGAACTAAACTGGCTACCTATACAGTCCTTGGATCCTCCTGTTTCCACCTTAAAGAGCTGGGATTTCAGGCACACACTGCCTCACTTGGCTGCCTGCCCCCACCCCCCACAGTGGTGCTGGGGATCTGAACTCAGGTCCTCATACTTGCACAGCAAGCACTTTACCCACTAAGCCCTCTCTCCAGTCCCTGAACATAATTTATTTAAAAAAAAATTCTTTTCTCCATCATGTAAGGGAGGAAAAAAACAACAAAAAATAAACTAAAAAGTAAAAAGATATGGACCATCCCTCCACACCAATTTGGAAGGAAATTCTTATATGAAGGGGAAATTGGGAAAGGATCTTTTCACTATGAGGCAAAAAATCTGGACATTTTTAGGTTACAGTGAATCACTCATAATTAAGAAGACATGGATACCAGGTACATCAGCATACACCTTTAATGTCGGCACTTGGGAGGCGGAGGCAGAGAGATCTCTGTGAGTTCAAGGTCAAGCCTGTTCCATATAGAGAGTTCAAGGCCACCAAAGCTATACAATGAGACCCTAGAAAAGAAGAAGGCAGCAACAGCTGCCATTACCTCCATGATCAAAGAATATGACTCATTCTCACAAAGGCAAAAAGTAAGCATTGTTATGTACTTTGCATACATGTAAATGTATGTACTTTACACACATCATCTCTTCATCTGACAGATAAGAAAACCAAGATCTAATAATGAGTGGGTGGACTGCCCTGCAAGGCTTGCTAAAGAAGGTGACCATCATAGAAGCACCATTTCCAAGAAGAGAATGACCTCAGGTGGGATCCCTCACATAAAGCTGGGTTGCCTCCTCAGCCTCCAGAGTACTGGAATTAGGGCCAAAATAGAGCAGAAATGATCAAGACACAAGGAGAATGATTGGCATTGCTGGGGAATGTGATGGTTTGACCTTGATTACCAATTTAATGAGATTTAAAATAACCATAAAACACATCTCTACCCTCCCAGTATATAATAAAGTAGATATTCATCAACTTAGTGCCTCAAATCATCTCAAGCATCAGTAGTGACACAACCAACACTTTCAGCAACACAGATCAGAAAAAGTCAAGAAAACCAACCACAGGAGGGAGGACAGCTTGGTGGGTAAGTATTTGCCATGCATGCATGGGAACCTGATTTCACATCTCCAGCACCCACAGAAAAACCAAGCACAATAGCACACCTCAGCTAGCACGGAGGAGGTGAAGACCAGTGGCAACTGGAGCTGGCTGCCACTTAGTCTGACCAAATTGGTGAGTTCCTGTCTCACAATAACAACAACAGTAATAATAATGTTGATGTAGAAAATCAACTGCGAACGACACTCTTCCACATGCATCCAAGATGTACATAATGAACATATGCATGTGTACACACACACACACACACACCCCAATAAGAAAATAGTGAATAAATTTAAAAAAAAACAGTGGCTTTTGAATGAAACAATTCTGTATTTAAACTCCTCACTCTGTCTACTCTCCAGCAAATCTATGGAGTTGTGTTCTCTGAGTCAGCTGCTTGTCACTGTGACAAGGCGCCTGGCAGACAGCACCGTCACGGTTACTATGGTGCATGATTCTGGGGAATACCAATCTATAGGACACAGGACTCTTCATTGGGATGACTAAGCACTAAGTAATGTGCCAAGGATCTAGTTGTTTGATGTTCCTAAAAATAAAGCAATTAAGTGATAGTTGTTATTATTGATTTTATTATGAGCCATTAAGTCAGTGCTGGACCTTGTAGAAGGTTCCTACAATGAAAGGCAGATGGGAGAGATGATATTTATCCCTTCTTTTAACTTGTGTGCAGTGCAGTGAAGTTTTAGTGAACCAATAATTATGCAATCCCAGGAAAATCAGACCTCTCTAGCACTCAGAAAACAACGATATACTTCTACAGCAATTGCAGTTAGAGCAGCTACATGACATTCCAACCAGCAAGGCCCTATCATGTAACATCAAACTACCAGGTTTTCTTCTACATTTGAAAATGTCAAAGCCACTTCTAATTAAAGAAAATAAGGAGGGCTGGAGAGATGGCTCAAAGGTTAAGAGCGCTGGCTGCTCTTCCAGAGGTCATGAGTTCAATTCCCAGCAACCACATGGTGGCTCACAACTATCTATAATGAAATCTGGTGCCCTCTTCCGATTTGCAGGGATACATGCAGGCAGAATACTATATGCATAATAAATAAATAAATCTTTAAAAAAAACAAAAAAACAAAAAAGCCAACCAAATAAAAAATTTAAAAAAAAAATAAGGAAGTTCTGCCTTTCCCAATGATAAATGATACTCACTGCTGCTGATAAATTGCCAGAGGGTAAATAATAAGACACATACTCAATAATCCCACTTAAGACATTTTCCACAAAGAACAGTGCACAGAATAGAAACTCTTAGCAGTAGAATTCTGTTTAAAATCAGATCATCAGCCATAGCAAAATCAAAATGTCCATAATGGGGAGTCTATCATTCAAACATATCAGTGGAGCGAATTAGAGTATATCTACCAAAAGAGAGGAGAACTATGAGAGAAAAATAAACCACAGAGCTGTTCCACCCACACTCTGGAGAGAGTCTGAGTTCACTGCCCAAATTCACGGCTCAATCAATGAGCTAGGCTTCCCTGGTACCATTCCTTACCATAAAGTAGGGATCCAATGTATAAGAATATGGATTTTCCATTCTATGCCAACTGTAAATATTTATCTGATGCTCAATCAAATATACATCACTTTTGGACCCCAAAAGAATGACTTAGTGGATGGGAAGCTAGCTAAGAGGTGTGCACTCCCCAATGTGGTAGACAAATATTGTTTGTATACTCTGAGATGATTCAACAAATTATTTCTTCTCTTGTGATTTTACCTGAACCTCATTCTGCCACTTCACTTTGATCTGAAAATCTGTAAACACTGAAATGCAAAATCATCTACTTCAGATACACTTCTACCATTTATGTCCTTGAGCGTCAACTTACTCCACAGTCAAAGTAAGTACCATACTGTCTAGTTGCACTGTCCATCATCATCAGCATATTCCACTCAAATAACAAATTTCCCATCAGCACACTCGCTATCACAATCGACTAGAATTGCCAAAAGGTGAAAATGAATGCACATCTTAGTCTCAACAGTCACCTCCTTTGTACCAGATAGGCTGATCCCAAACTGAGTTCAAAGATCATTTTCTCTTCACAGCTGACCTGAGAGTCTCCCCCTCCATGGGCTGATCTGGAGAGTAAAGGAGCCTATATTAGAATAACGGCTGTCAAAAGCCACCAGACTTTGCAAGGCAGAATCCATGTCTTGTTTAATTTTCAGAAAAGAGCTGGGAGGAAAGAGCTTTCTTGTCCTCCATTTCACACGTGAGTCAAATGAGGATTAGAGGGAAAGGGGACTTAACCAACATTTCTCAAGAAAGGACACACTGGGTCCAATGCAAGGCTAATGCAAGCTTTGAGTTCCTCTATCTGGGAAACTCTAATACAAATACAGACTACATGGATTCTCATCCTACTGAAGTTCAAGTTTCATCTGAACACGATCCATTCAAGTCTTTTTAAGATTTTTTAAAATTTTTTATGTATATGTGTGTGTGTGTGGGTACCCAAAGAATGTAGAAAAGAATGTCAGATTTTCCAGAGTTACTGGAGAATCAGAACTTGGAGTTACTGCAGGTAATGAACCATCCATCATGGCTGCTAGGAATCAAATAAATCTTTATTAATCCATCGTTAATCTTAACCAATAACCCATCTGTCCAGCCCTCCCATCTATGTCTCACCTGTTTTCAAAACCTGAGCAGTGGTTAGCCTGTATTGCCTATATTTTAAAAGTTCCTGATGGCTAAAAACCATCTGTTCAATTAACAGTGAGCCAATCAACATAGCCACTGGCAACAAGGCTACTTTAGCCATGCCAACCTCTCCAAACGAGGGGTAAGTGATGAAGAGCTGGGTGTGTGGTGTTGGCTTGTCTTCTTACACTGGGTATTCTGCCAGTCAGTTCTTAGTAGACTGCTCACACTGAGCTGGACTAATGTTTTCCAGGCCAGCAGTAGCGCTTCAGACCTTGTAGGTAGAGACCACTTGTTTGTTCCTGGCCTCCCAAGCCCAAAATAATCACACAGAAACTATACTAATTGCAATATTGTTTGAACAATAGCTTAAGCATATTTCTAGCTAGCTCTTAAATTAACCCCTTTCTATTATTTTATATTTTATCATGAGGCTCATGGTTTACTGGTACTGGTGAGCAGGAGTCTTTCTCCTCCGGTGGCTATATGACGCCTCTTTGACTCCCCCTACTCTCTCCTCCTCTATCAGCATGGAATTCCCACTTTACCCTATTCTGCCACAGCATACAGAGGGGGTTGCCACAGCATACAGAGGGGGTTCCCACATCATGACCTTATGCACCCTTAGAAACTCAGTATGTGCAGAGGTCCCTGGGTTGCAGAGGCACCTGAAGACTTGCTTCTCCTTTTCGGTTCTTCCTGCCCAATCTGTACCTGGCTACATGTTCTCATTTTGCATGCCTCTCCTACTTCTCTTACTTTCCTGCTAATCTAGATGGAAACTAGAAGAATTACACTTTTTGGACTAGTCTTTAAAAAGTGAATAAAAGGATTCTTCCCTGAGAAAGCCATCAATACATGCCTGGGGAGCTCTGTTCTTACCGCTTCTTGGGTTTTGTTTTTTCCTTGTGGTTTTCTTTTGCTCTGGCTTGGCCAGTCAGATCTAGAACAAAGAGGACTCTCCCCTTAGAAGAGGCCCTTCCCTTTTCATCTCCACGTAAATTTACACACTGAAGGGCCACCGGATCTAAGCTGAAACTTGGGCTAGAGAGAGAGAAACCATGTCTGACAGGCACAGCCTAGAGATTTGCAGAGCTCACACTTCAGGCACTCACTGGTTATGGCCAGTGCCACCTTTGGCAAACCACTGCACTGTTTTTCTTTCCTTCCCACCATGTTTGCAGACTGGTATCTCCTGCAGGCCAGGGAGGCAGATTCCAAGCTGGAGGTTCTGTTAATTGCTCTGGGGTTGGGGAAAGAGTATCATCAAAGGAAGGGTCTCCTTTTCAGGAGACTTCCTACTCTGGTAATCTAAGGTCACTGAGAGGAAAGAGGGGACAGCAGAAAGAGGGTCCCTCTATGTCCCTCTTTTCTATAGCCCCACCACAAGGTTCAGACAGCCCAAACTAAAAGTGAAGATCTGGATTCTTCTTTGTGTAAAGTAAATTCCCCTTTTCACTGTGGCTCTGGTAGATGCCCAACAAAAGTCATTTAATTGTGATGTACTTAGTCACATTTCACTGTGACCCTGCAAAGAGTCTACAACTATTCAGGAGACCACCTGTCAACAACAAGATGGAGAATGCCCATGAAACTGGCCCTACATCTAGCTCCTCAGGAGGAGGTTACAGTACAGTGAACTCTGAGTTCAAATCCAGACCCATCCCTTGCACCTATTCTCCTCTCACAGATCTAGCTCCTGAGACCCCACCCCACCAGCTCCAGGGCAATGTAGAGACCCTGTGCATAGAATTTAAGAGATGTCAGGGACCTCCCTTGTCAGCAGTGAGGCCCATCTCAGCATTAGAGAAGCAGGCATTCTCACTTCCTTCTTTTTCCTGCAATGCATATTGTTTTCTAGATTTTTTTTTAGAAATATATATATGGCAGGAATGATCAGATCTGTATGGTACAGAATACAGGATTCTAGAGGTCAATTGCCCAGGTAAATCCCATTTGGCAAAAGCATGGATCAAAAGTGTCATCGGGGGTTGGAGAGATGACTCAATACACAAGCATGAGGGTACCTGCATTCAGACTGCCCAGCTGAAACCAAAGTCAGTCATAGCCACACGCGTGTGTCATCCCAGTGTTGGGGAGGTGCAGAGCCATATGCAGGCAAACACCCTTATCATAACAGCATGTAATGAGGTCTACAGATACATCCTAGCAACTCAGGAGACACTTGTAAAAGGTTCTAAAGTATAATAAATGACAAATAATTACAAGAGAGAGACAAACAGACTTTTAGATGTTTTCTGATACAAACCTGTATCAGAAAGGCAAGCTGATAGACAGGACCCAGTTATCAGGCAGACAATAAGAAAGAGTAGATCATGGAGTTCTGGGAGGCCATGTTGAGGGCTCAGGGTTCATGGAGGACTAAATAACCAATGGAGCTTGGGGAGCAAGGGAACAGGTCTAAGACTGGATAGGATTGCGAGAAGTTCCTTCCCTGGTCACCGTCTACAATGAGAGGGAGCCCAGGCATTTTCCCTGCTTTCTAAGCTAAACCAACACTAATAGGAAAAAACCTCAGGTTCCCCAGGGGAGGAATAGGGACCAAGGTGGGAGTCACGGCTTTCACTGCCTCCCTTAACCTCCAAAAAGAGTTATATACAAGAGGAAAAGGACCTGTGTGCCCCACAGTGGTTGAAACCAAGAGTGGAGAGGAAGGAAGAAGAGCACTGTCCTTTGAGAATACTAGTACAACATTTGAGCAGAAAACAGGTCACACAAGCTGGAAGTGGCTTAGAGGGGAGGCCTGAGATAGTTTTGTTCTGTTTTATTTACTAATAAGTCTAATGACTTATTTTATGAATGTTTTGTTTGCATATATGTAAATGTACCACATGCACACCTGGTGCCCTCAGGTCATAAGAGGACATCAGATCCCTGTTACAGGATGGTAAGCCACCATGTACTCTTAAGAGTCCAGCCAACTCTCCAGTCTAAGAAGATGGTTTGAAAGACGCCTTCCAAACTGAAACTGAGCACCAAGTACCCACATAAGAGCTAGCCTTTCACAAAACAGAAAACTCAACTCACAGGCAGCAGGCTGTATGGGTGTGTGTGTGTGTGTGTGTGTGTGTGTGTGTGTGTGTGTGTGTGTGTGTGTGCATGTATGTGTGTATATATGTTGATGAGAGAGCGGGACCCTTTGTTCTGTCCTGCCTGGCTAGCTTACACCTGAAATAATCACACAGAAACTGTATTCATTTAAACACTGCCTGGCTCATTAGCTCTAACTTCTTATTGGCTAATTCTTACATCTTCATTTAACTCATTTCCATTAATCTGTGTATTGCACATAACTGTGGCTTACCAGCAAGATTCTAACCAGTGTCTGTCCCAGGCAGGAGGTCCATGGCATTCTGCCACTCTGTCCTTCTTCCCAGCATTCTGTTGTCTACTCTGCCTACCTAAGTGCTGCCCTATCAAAAGGCCAAATTCAGTTTCTTTATTCAACCAATGAAAGCAACACATAGACAGAAGTATCTCCTATACCATATGTATGTACGCAAGTATGTATGTGTGTATATGTGCATGTATATGTATGTGTGTATGTATGAATGGGTATGTGTATATATGTGTATGTATGTATATATGTTTGTATGTATACATGTGTATGTATATGCAGTTGTATGTATATATTTGTACATATGCATGTATGTGTATGTGCATGTATGTGTGTGTGTATGTATGTATCACTAAGGATGAAAACTAAAGCCAAAGCATGAACTCGTCTTTAAAAACATGCACAGGAGCTGAAAAGTTTCTCCAACAAATACCAGATTCTCACTTCAGAAACAGAAGCCTCTGAGTAAAATAAACAGAAGGGAAAAGCTTCCCTCACACAAGCCAGGGGAACCTCCTTCCTGCAGACCAAGCTCTGACCTTTATGTGAACTCGAAATAATTGGCTCATGATTTCGCAAATCGAGAGGAATGGCAAGCATTTTGAATGATGCTAAGAGTCTTCGTTTCTCCTCTGGCTTTTTGTTGGGAAGCCAAGTGTATCTGTCAGAGCAAAAGTAGCTAAAAGCATACAATGTCCTTCCGTCAGAAGCAGGAGGGAGGTGGCTAGAAAAAGGCACCTTCCTGGACACTGGGTATGTGGAGGCAGAACTTCAGCAGGAAGTGAGCAAGAGAAGCCAAGTTCCCTTCATTCAGCAAGTACGTTCTGAACACCCACTGTGCACCAGTCGAATGGTGTTAGTTCTCTTAACTGCAGACCCTCATTTGTTCCACAAGTATGCTCCTGTCAGGCTCCTATTTCTACAGATCTAGGAACTGTGAACACAGGCCAATCCCAGTGCCCCTGTAGCCAGCAGTTGCTGACAAGAACAAACCTGTGTTGCAGGCTCCACTTCAGAGCTATTGGCAAGGAGGACGTGATACAGGCAAATGTTAAGAAAGTGCTTCAGAAACAAAGCTGCCTGCGGGCCAATCAGTCATCAGTCCATGTTTATCTTCTTTCTCCACACCCTGCAGCACCTTGCCTGTCCTTATTAGGCTATTTCCATCTCCAAGTTCACTGACATTGATTGACATACAGCTGGAGATCAATAGTTTCTGAAATGCCTGCCAATGGGTTATTGATGAGGATTCTATAATAACAACAGCACTCCACGTGATTCAGTTTCTAAGAAACTTGTATGCTGGTGCCATTAATATCCTCATTTTACAAAAGAAAAGACCAAAATAAGGGAAGGCTAAAAGAGCATATCCAAAGGTTCACAGTGCAGAACATTTTGGCCCTTTGTAACAAGAAACTGGTTTTCTCAAACAGCATTTCATAAGCAGGCACCCACCCGGGACCCCTGTAGCCACTCAAGGCTTCTTCCTGCTCACACCCTTCAGGCTTGGGTTTGCACCCTGGTGAGAAGTGGCAGAAGAAAGATGGTATATACATACACGTCTGACTCTATATTGTCCTGCACGGGCCTACTGCGTCTGCCTTAGTTTTCTTATCTGTCCATTGGAGATAGTCACTATACCTATCTTCCAGGTTAACTGTAACGATTCAACAAATTAACAAAAAGTACTTTGAAAACTATGACAAAGCCAGGCGTAGAAGCAGAGGCAGATGGATCTCTGTGAGTTCTAGACCAGTTAGGGTTACAAAGTGAGACCGTGTCTCCGAGAGAAAGAAAAGGTGTATTAACACAGCTACACTGTGCCTCTTGGTATTTCTCCCTCTCTGAAATGACAGTAGTGTTACCCCTGCTCATCTAAACACAGAGTGCACACTGCTGTCACAACTGAGTCATCCCCTGCACATGGTCCTCATAACTTACATTCATTTGCCAGACAGGGTCACATACCACTCCTGGTGAAAATGAAAACTAA
>JAQHUG010000742.1:0-12943 GCA_028555095.1 Dicrostonyx torquatus | reverse complement strand
AAGCTCTACAAATCTGCCTGTCTCCACTCCTCAGCACTAGAGTTACAGACACATCATGTCTGGCTCTTGAGGATCCTGATTCCAATTTCCAATTTTTATACTTGGAAGTAAGCACTTCACCAATTGAACAACTGTCCCATTACCACCCCAGCCCATTTTTTGCTTTCTGTTTTGAGGCAGGATCATGATAAAATGTCTAGGTAATCTTAAAGTTACTTCTAGCCTCCTGCCTCAGCATCCTGAGCAGCTGGGACTATAAGCTTCACCACTAAGCCAGGTACAAGTTTTTTAAAGTGCGCTTGAGAACTCACAAAGGAAGCCCTCAGCCCTAAATTCTCAGCTCTTTGAAACCAGGGGCCTGTCACTCTCATTCACCAAGGCCAAACTGAAGCCAGAGTTCAACACACATAGACACTCAATAATTCCCTGTGGAATGTATGAATGCAAGTGACCCTTAGAACAAGGAGCTCTATTATCCACTTCCTCAACTGTAAAACAGAGACTTTACTCAGTTCTCTTAGCATGAGGATTAAATGAGCTAGTGGATGGGCCATGCCAGCCCTGGGCCTCCACACAGTGCTTCCAGAGCAGAGCTCGAGTGAGATCACAAACAAAAGATAACTGGAAGTGGCTGTGCTTGACATGCACATCATCTACATGTTGATCTTCACAAGAACAAACGGAGACTCACTCACTGCAGGAGGAGCAGAGCAGGGCTGTGGTCAGCAGAAAGGAGCTGATGAGGATAAAGGGGCACAGCAAGAGTCTAGGAAGTGGGTTTCACACTGAAAGAACATAGTCGCCCAACTCGGATGCTCCAGCACATCCTCTCCTTCCCCATCAGGCAGGAGGTGGAGAAGAGGGGAGCAAAGGAAATGGGAACAAATTCAGTCCTCCTAAGAAAAATCTCTACGAGCTGCGACCATTTTGAGCAGGCAGCACCAGGTTCTTACTTGGACAGGAGACGGTAAAGAGAAGCTTACTACCAGGCTCCATGCAGCAGAAACTAGAAAACCTTACATCTCAGAAGATGCACTGGTCACTGCACTGGTTCACAGTGCAGGGCCACCTTCTGGGCACAGAAGCCAAGTTCAAAGCCCACAAGAGTACAGCTCCCAAAGCCTCTCCGAAATCTCTTTTCCCTGGCTAGCAAAACAGACTCTGGGGACTCCCTTCCAGCTCCAAAACAGTCCATCTGTACCGGACATGTGGTCAAAATCCAGGCTAACCCTCCAAGACAAAGGGTCAGCTGTGAAGACTTCTTTTCCACCATAGCTATGTACCATTACCACTCCATGACCTCATAGTTTGTTCACTAAGGTCAGGATGAGTTGACCTGGTATCCACACCCCGGTTTTGACAGAGTTGCAGAAGGAGCACCAGTTCATGGTCTTGCACCATCTCCCTTTCCTCACTGGCTTCTTTTGAAACCTCAAATCTAGGTGATATACAGGAACACATAGTACAAATGAATTAGCCTTCTGTCCACCTTCATGGCAAGCTAAGCAGCATTGGAGATGGGTTACAACCCCATGGTTGCAGCTTGGATCCAGACACTGCAATTCCCCCTTGGGGCTTTGCCACCCAACAAGTCTGGTCTTAGAGCAGCTGTGAATGTGCCCAACAGCACAGTGGCCCTCACTTGAGGACACACCTCCCACCTTTCAGGTGGGACCCACTGAGGCAGTCAACCCTACATCCAGCTGGGCAAAGAACTAGTTTGAGTGGAGGAGGGGGAGGGGTAAATCTTGAAATAAGCACAAGTGGAAGGCCAAAGTATACCTCACTATTTCAGGGAAGATTTTGAGGGCTGAGGCAAAACTCTACAACCCTATGACAGGCTTCCCTCAAGCCCAGTCCCTCTGGAAGAAGAAACCCCTCTAGTGCTACAGAAATCCTCGGAGCAAACTAACCACCCAGGACTGGAATTTCCCAGTGTCGAAACACTGGTGAAGGTTTGCACCTCTCTTCAGAGAACAATGATCCTTCTCAAGACGTCAAGGTTTGCTGCCACTATCCAGCCAGTCAGCATGCACTTCAGAGCCACTCAAAAACAAAGGCAGAGGCAGGCGGATCTCTGTGAGTTCGAGACCAGCCTGGTCTACAAGAGCTAGTTCCAGGACTGACTCCAAAAGCTGCAGAGAAACCCTGTCTCGAAAAAAAAAAAAAAAAAAAAAAGATATTGGCAGAGTTGCTCGCGCTCCTAGGCCCCCAGGTCCTTATTCTCCACCCACAGGATGACATAGGATTGGGTATGATGCCAGTACTTAATGAGTAGAAGCCATTACCCACTGTAACCGAACCCCTCCAAGAATTCCCACCCTTGTCCCCAAGGACCTGTCTCATCAGACCTTGCCAGTCTTGAACTATCCCTATTGCTGGGGTATAGAAGGGTTGAACAACTCAAGAAAGGGTAAAATAGAACCTCAACTATTTCCTTCCCTGTTCTGCTGGCAACGCCCACCATCTCATACAGGTGGTACTTGTTCTACTTAACTGAACATTGAATTTTTTTTCTAAAAACAAAAGCTGCTGCTTTTGACTGCACTAAAGTTGATTCTCAACTCCCTCCACCCTCAAAGCCAAGAGGCACTAGTCTCCACAGGCCTCTTCCTGGGTCTTTCTGGCCTGAGGGGTGTGGTCTGTTCCCTTGGGAGGAAAAAAAAGCTAACTAAATGTAACCACATTGCTAAATATGGGGCCAAAAGAGAAAGTCCTGCCTAAAAAGAAGATAACCAAAGGCTGTGAAGACCACTGTCTGTGCATGGACCAGGTTCCAGGTCTGACCCATCCTGTAGGAGTGTGCTCTTTCTCCTAAGAAAGCCCCTCAACCGCATATATACTTTTAGAAGATTTTTCATACAGAATAACAGATCAAAAGTGAGCCTGATTCCGTGGCTCAAAGCAAGTATTAAGCATGAGTCTTACATTTTAGGAAGCTCTGTTCTATTCTGAACATACCCAGCCCTCTCCTCACCTCTCCCTGCCTCTCCCCTTTTCCTTCTCTCTCTTCTCTTCCGCCTCATCATCACAATGACACACACACACACACACTCACACATACACACAGTCACTCACTCACACACTCACACACACACCAGGGTTACAGATTTATTTTTGCAAACTTCTCTAAACCCCACTGCTCTCAGCCGCTATCCCCAGCATGGAATATCTCATATCTCTCCAGGACATACCACTGGCTTTACACACTCATTTATACTAAGTTTGTTATGGTCACTCTTATCTGGGCATTGTAACACACACTTTTAATCCCACAGGGGCAAGCAGATCTCCATGAATTCTAGGCCAACCTAGTCTACATAGTGAGCTCTAAACTACATGCTGAGATCCTGTTCTTCAATAAAAAAGTAAAAAAAAAAAAAACACTAAACAAACGTTCTCAAGCTTGAGACAGGGGAATAAATCTTTACTTTGATCACCCCAAAACGAGAAAGTCTACTGGTTCAATGTTACGAAAATGCATCATGTGCCAGCCCTGGTAAGCAACGACTCAGAACACAGAGTGTCCTACTCACGAGAAAACATAAGAGAGGTTTTCTTTGACCATTCAGTCTCAGTCATGTCCTACTAGGCACATAAAACTCACATGACCAAGAAGACACTGAAGAAGTAACATAGTTCTCCACCATCACAATGCCCCATCCATCTCTCACAAACAGGGAACTCAGTCCAATAAGGACATCAAATCCTGACAGCTTCAAAACATGCTGACATATTCAAAGTGATAGATCGTAACTGATTCACTAAACACTTCCTAATTGGCCTTCATATAAATCCAAACCATACCTCTCCAGAGTGAGTGTGCATGCGCGTGAGCCTGTGCCCAAACCTCTCCAGAGTGAGTGTGCATGCGCGTGAGCCTGTACACGGGAGCAGATGAGCATCCCAAGCCTTTCATCTTTGTGATATAACTAGGAATAGCAGTGTGCATCTAGGCATACCGTGAGGATTAAAGATAAACTAAGTCACTCAGTAAGTGGTGGTTATGGCACAAACCTGAGAGAAACACTATTTCACACAATCCTTCACTGAGCTCTTACTATATACAAGGCACTGGGGTAGAGTCAGAAATGAAGGAGTTAATATGTCTGCCTTCAAGAGGTAAGTAATCTAGCTGGGAGACAGAGACACAAAACACAGCACAGTCAACTGTAAAACACAGCCGAGTGGCAGGCCCAGGACGCATCTGACCTGCCTAACTCCCTGGTAGATGTAAAGAATTGGGAAAAAGCAATTAGTGTAAGTAAGTGCTCAAAACTCAAGGTCACTTAATAAATGAAAAGGCTGCCCTTCCTAGAGAACTAGAGGGGAAAGCTGCCCACAGACACTGACATCTTCACTCTCTACACTGCTGTTGAGCCCTCCTGCCACTAGAAGGGGTGCCGTCTTGGGCATGATCAACAGAGTTCACTACAAACTTCCTAGGGGTACAGCAGCCTGCATTGTAGAGATGAAGTCAAAATGGCATGCCATGCCAAACAGAAAAGGGTTCCACATGCCAGATACAGAGAGCAGCCGCAAGGCACCAGAGGCTAAGAAGCTGAACCTGTGTGGCATAAGACGCAAAGAAAGATGAGCTGAAGTGTATGCCTTGGGAAAGATGGGAAGGAAGCCCTGTGGAAGAAAGAGGGAGAGGCAGGCCAAACAGAGAGGCAGCCTGCAGAGATCACCAGAGACCAGGAAGAGAAGTGTGCAGGAACAGCGGCCTGCACAAGATACATGTGAGGACTTGCGTTCCACATGCTGCTTAGGCCACTGGGCATCTGCATGGGTTCTGCATCACCCATTGGCTTCCACAAACTCAGTCTTCCTAACTGGAGCATCTCTCTGTGTTGCCAGGCGCTTTAGAAATCACTTGACTCCAGAGCTTTTCCCAGCTGACCAGACCACTGTATTGTCTCCTGTTTCTAAGCTAATACAGTTTAGAAAGACTACTGTGGCCGCCAAGACTGTATGGTAGAAGTCTATGAGCTGGAGGTAACTTGGTGATAGTGTCTGCCTAGCATGTTTGAGCCCTGAGTTCCATCCCTGGAAAAAAGAAGAGGAGGGAAGGAGGGAGAGAGGGAGAAGGAAGGGCTATTTTACATACTATAAATATGGAAAATATGTCATTTGATTGACCATAACTGGTAACTGATGCTTCTTGACAGTAATGCTAAGACCCTTTAAGAGTTCTAAACCACACAGGTTACATTATAAACATCTGATTTGAGACAGCCTTCCAACTATATTTTGTTTTGTTTTGTTTTTTTTTGTTTGGTTGGGTTTTTTGTTCTTGTTTTGTTTTGTTTTTGTTTTTCAAGACAGGTTTCTTTTTGTAGTTTTAGAGTCTGTCCTGCAACTCATTCAGTAGACTAGTCTGGCCTTGAACTCACAGACATCTGCCTCCGGAATACTGGGATTAAAGGCATGTGCCACCACCACCCAGCCTATAATTCCTCTTAGATGTAACTTTTTCCAAACAGTATGATAGTCCTTTATCATGGGATGCTTGGAGCATCCTATATAAGACTTCCTGTCCTCATGTAAGGTGAGGAACAGTCTCATCTAACCCTGTCCTTGAGAACAAAAGAGAAGAGAGAACTTCAACAGCAACCCACCCTAAACCTCCCAAGTAAGATGTGCTCACTCATCAAGAGCAATATAACCGGGTTTTGCTAGGAAGGTTCTGGAACTTCGACAGGAGATAAAATACCACAAGAGATAGCACTGGATCTGAAGGCAAGCAGATTTGGGGTTAAATCCTCAATTCCAGGCTGGAGGGAGGCCTCTGAATGGGTGAATAATTTGCTATGCAAACATGAGGAGAACTCACATAAAGCTGACAGGGTATCCTGTATCTATAATCCCAGCACTCCTCCACAAAAAGGGAGGCTGAGGCAAGAAAATCTCCAGAAACTCCCAGGCAACCTCACCTGGCACTGTCTCAAACTAGGTAGAAGGGGAAGCCCAACACTCAAGCCTGTCCTCTGACCACTACAATTGCCAATACATTGCCATTTGCAGTAACAAAAGAGGGAATCCCACATGTGAATGACTAAGCAGTGAAACACGTGAACTACAAAGTTTCCATGCAAGAAAACTGCTTCACAGGGCAGGGTTTCACGATGATAATTATATTTAAAATTCAGGTGATATTAAAGGGGAAAGAAATATATGGCACAGATATGACACTGGTAATATGAAATTTATAAACTAAAGAAAGGAGAGAAAGGGATGTACTACATTTACCACCAGGATTGTCTCAAAGAGTAAAACTCTGTGATTAAAGCAAAGCAAAGAAGTTAGCAGGCAAAACCCGAGAGCAGCAGTCTGGGCCCTACTTTAGCTCCCTGGAAGGTTGTGTGTGCTAGGAATGCTGAGCCAGGCAGAGCTGAGATAGGCTCTTCTATCTGTTCCAGCCATGATGTAGGTCAGTGTGTCACTTCTTCAAAGAGGTGAATCGGGATCAGAGGAGCCAATAATTCAAAGGCAGGAGAAACGAGCTAAATTAAAGAGGCCCCTCTAGAGAACCAAGATCTCCCCTAAGACTTCAATCTCAGTGCTATTTTTTTATGCTGCTATCAACTGAAAAGAATGCACTATTAAACAGACCAAGTCTCTAACTGTCCTATAAATTGGTCCTGTGTTTCCCAGCACTAAAAAGGGTAGCAACTCATAAGAGAGCAAAATGCCAACAGTATAAATTTAGAAGATGGGTTAAAAACATTCTGATCAAACTCCCTAGTGACAGCCCTGAAGAAACAGAGGGGCAAGAGCAATAGCCTTTTCTCTGAAACTTACTTCTATGCTCTAATTCAGAGCAGTATAATTAACCCCGAGTTTCACTGCTAACACTGAAGGTTTTCAGCCTGATGAGAATATCATTTAGTATCCTGCAATCGACAATAATAGCAATATGACACAATGGTGCCTATTGAGGCTCTCTAATCAGGGCACACAGTCATTTACATAGAACATTTTCTGTGACTCTCTGTAATACAACGCCACAAAGACTCAATTGAGACGCAAGGCTCCTTTTCCCATAAACAAAAAAAGGGAAAAGGAAAAAAACCCCACAATTTCCTTTACAGGAGCACACAGATGGCCCCCACCCTTGCTGAGGGCCTACACCACCCAGGCACTTCACAGGAAACCCGCCCTGCCCTGATGCCAGCCAGAAACTGAACACTGTCCATCTGCCTGACCACTGTGCAGAAAGAGGACATCTACAAAGCTATTGGAAAACCTCAGGCACAAAACAGAATGAGGGGTTTGGAGGGGCTCTAGAGGATTCAGAGCTGACTCTGAGGGCTGCTTGGATGACTCATGTCAGGCCTGAGAAATGTGGTCACTGTTCCTCTATGGCTCTACTGGGAGCTGTAGAACATGAAGTGGGTCTGGAAAGAAAGTATCTAGGGAAAGAAAGTGTAACAGCTCTGCAGGACTCAGAAGGTAGGCAGGTAAGGTTTGTATCCCACCTCCACCCACTAGTTTTAGACTCAAAACAAAGTACTTTAGGGCTCTGAGTCTTGATGGCCTTTTAAGTAAATACTAATGCCCTGCAGGGATGAAGGTATTACTCATGGATCTGAAATATACAACATAATGCACAGTATATAAAGAACAATAATTATTATGGTACCGGTCTTTCTTTATAAAGACAGGTTCTCAGTTGGCTTTAAGCTTTCAAGCCAGGGTGACCCTTGAACTTCTGATCCTTCTGCCTCTACCTACCAAGTGCTGGGATCACAGGCTTACACCACCACTGAGGCCACTTCAAGCATTACTAGGCATTGAATCCAAGGGTTGTGTGCATGCTAGGCAAACACCCTACCAACTGCTACATCCCCAGGCCCATATCATTATTCATTAGTAAAGAAACTCGCAGGCATAAGAATATAATGCCAAAGAGCGTAGACCCAAAGCCAGGTTCCCCAGTTCAAACTCTCATTCTGTCTCTTGCTAATTGGGTGATTTATATTTAATCTCCCTGCCCATTTCTTCATCTGTAAACTGCGCAAAATCGTAGTTTCTACTGCCTAGAGCCACTATGGTGATATGTGCCTGTTTTGCACAGTAGTATACATAATCACGTGCCAGGTACTATTCTAATATTTGTTACTTAAATAAAAATAAGATAATCCCTTTAACCCCAGCAGGAGGCAGAGGCAGAAGGATCTCCATAAATTCAAGGCTAGCCTGGTCTACAATGGAGCTCCAAAAAAAAAAAAAAAAAGTGGCGGGGTGGGGGGAGCTCAGCAAGGGATCTAAGGAACAAAAGTAGCAATGCAGCCATAGCGATAGCCCACTAACACCCACCATTAGGTTTTATCACTGTGTCATTTCATCTTTAAGAGAAACTTAGGGAAAACAGAATCAAGGTGATGTGAAATCAAGGCCTAAATTCTGAGGAAGGCCTAAGCACCCTGCTTTCTTACAGACCCCCTAAGGCCAAGAGGGGAAACAGCCCAGCACTGAATGGGGAGCACTGAACGAATCGTCATTTGTTCTTTTTCTGCCCCAGCCTCTGCCTATGCAGCCAAGTTCTTCTGGACAAGATGGCCAGGGCCGACATTCACACCAAGATGAGACAGACATGAAAAGGGAGATTTCAGTTCAGGCCAACTTTGAAGGTTACTTTCCACCAGAGGAAAATGGCTGCATCAGCACCCTAGAGCTCAAAGTTGAAGCACTCACAAGTTTCTGCTCCACATTCCCCAGTGTGCTTTGAAGAGAAGCCAGCTAGCAAGCAGAGCATCTGTACCACACTAAGCCACTACCACAGTCAAATACCACTGTCAGGTCTACAGAGATGTAGAATAGTATGGCCCTGTCCCGTCCCTATTGCTGATCCAAACCATCCCTCCTCTCCCTCCTTCAAAACCATCAAGTCCTTGAAGGCCACAGCAATAGATCCAGATCGCCAGCACAGGCACACTCATCTGTGATTATCTTCCATGCTGCTGCTCCTTGTCCCATCATTCTAAGGTATTTACACACCAAGGTACTTAATCCAATCGTAACTATACTGGAAGGACTCAACTACGAATCACTGGTCACCCAGGAATGCTGGCAGCCTGGACACCAGGTGGCCAGTACCACCTCATCCCATTCCATGGTTCCACACAGTTAACACTCTCCAAGTTTTTAATTCCAGCCTCGATGTCCTCCCTGAATGCCAGGCTCATGCTACACCAGATCGCATAAGAATTCCATGAAGATAGCCAATGGGCATCCAGAATTCAAAAGTCCTCTTTCAAGCCATTCAGCATCCCTACAACCTGCTATTTACTATTCCATGGACAAGCCAACTGGTCTAGCCTCAGGCTTTCTCTGCTGCCACCACTGATGTCACCACCTCCTGGGAAACAACTCTTTGGCTAATGGCATATAAAAATGGACCTACTCACCTCTTCATGCTGGATCCCTTTATTCTGTTACTTTTCTTCACAGATGCAAAGTCTATCCACCATTACACTTTTATTAATACACTTATCTATCTCCCCACCAAGGATGAGAGGCAGGAGCTGATCAGTTTGAGTTTTCAATATCCCTAGCACAATGCAGTACACAGAATAAAGTTAGTGTGAAATAAATCATATATGTTGAATAAATCAGTTAGTTCATTAATTTTTTTGAGGCCAGGGTTGACAAAGAGAGGATCAAAGAAATAATATGGGATCTGAGGCCTAAGAGAAAGGATGAAGTACTTTTTCTGATTTTCTGATTTATTATAAAGCTACTATAATCAAGACAGTATGGCACTGACAAATAATGGAACAAAACGGAGAGTCCCACACTTATGGTCATGACGATAACAATGACGAGTGTGTATGTTTATATGTATGTGCATGTGTGAAGGTCAGAGGAGCAGTTCTGGACATTGGTTCCTTCCTTCCACCTTGTCGAGCCAGGAGCTCTCTTTTCTGAAATGATTAAGACTAAATGTTGGTGTCCAGCTTAGCAACCGCCTTTAGCTATCAGTAATCACACTTAAGTGAGGCTTCTTGGCTTCTCTCAGCTCCTTCTCCTACCTATGTTTCATTTACCGATGTGTTATAACCAAAGCTGTCTGTAGAGTTGGTGAGAAGCAGAACTAGAGAGCTGACACAGTGGCTAGGAGCCAGTACTGCTTTTGCAGAGGACCCAAGATCAATCCTCAATACCCACATTGGACAGTTCACAACCACCTGCAACTCCAGCTCCATGGGACCTATCTCTTCTTGGCCTCCGTGGGTACTGCATTCATGTGAAGACACCCACACAGATACACACATGCACATAACTTTAAAAATAATAAAAATAAGTGTTTTATTTTTCAAACTAAAGAAGAAGAGTTCAGGATTGTGAACCTGGGTACTGAGACAACTTCCACTTCATCAAAGATCATGCAGCCCCAACCCCACAGATGGAGATCCCATGTCACAGGGAGTTTTGCAGATCTGCTGGAAGCACTCTGATATAGTAGAGTGCCAATGATCTGGACAACATGTCCTACCAGGGCCTTCTACAACACTGAGTTGGTGAAGTAACACAGCAGGCCTATGAGGCGGTTTGATACCTTGTCTTAACTGACAAAACTTCACCAGGTCGCAGTGAAGACCCCAGCTTGACCCAAGTCTTCTGGCACCCAGGCCCCTGGCTCATCTGCAACTTCATACAATTCACTCTGTTAGTTTGATGTGGGAGGTCCTTCTGCTGGGAGAAAGAAGGCAGAGTCGGCGAGATGCTATGGAGCCTCCAGAGTCAGACATGCTGAAACTTTAGCCGGTAAGCCATGTGGCGATATACAGATTAACAGAGATGGGTTAGTTTAGGATATGAATTAGCCAGAAATATGCTTAAGCTACTGGTCAAACAGTATCACATAATTTGTGTTTGATTATTTTGTGGCAGGGAGGCTGGGAACCAACGAGCAGTACCCTCCTCCAACATTAGTTGATCTTCGGTTCCTCTTCTCTAGGTGCCCTTCATGCCCCCTCATTTCAACACAATAAGCGTCTGATAGGTCATGATCACTGTATAGAACAATTAGGTGGTTCTTGGCTAGAAACAAGCAGAAGAGGAGGAAGGACTTCAGCATCCAAGTCCTAACGCCTGCTGCCATATTTTGCAAACACAGTTTGCTGCCTATAAAGTCTCTTCTTCCTCTTTGTTGAAAGGTGGTTTGATTTTCATGTTGGACATACCACCGTAGACTAAGGCTGTATTCCCACCCTCCCTTGCTGCTAGCTGAGTGCACTGACTCTGGGAGGGCTAGTCAGATGCAGCAGAAGTGTTCCATGGGATGTTCAGGAAGGTTGGTAAGGGAGAACTGGTGCAGCAGGGTGCTCTCTCTGACCTCCTGCCAACACTCAGACATGACAGCTGGAGCTCAGATTCCAGCCCAGACTGAGAAGTGACAAAGCTGTGTGATCAAGGTGGAAGATGATGGCCTTGGTTTTCAAAGGGTCCTGAACTGTTGCTTCCATGATAGTAGAAAGAAGTCAGTTTCCATCCCTTAAGTCTGTTAAATTACAAACTTATTGGTAAAAGATAATCCCACCTAAGGCAAGATTAAACCATGAGCAAAACCCTGCCCCACTTCTCTTCCTTCCAAACAACTCTATAAAGAGCAAAACATCTATCCAGATAAAAATCCAACATTCCTGCAAATTAATCTGCTTTTACATTTAAATGTTCAGGACTTCCTATATTCTCACCTCTATCACTGGCCCCAAACAACATGCAACCAAGACCCTGTGCCCTTCCCTTGTTAAGAGAAGAATGTCTCCCACCCCCAGTCTTACTATATGAGTAACTCAACAGGGACTTCCATGAAACTGAATGAGAGTTGGGGAGGGGGTTACAGGAAGCATTTTCAACCTACCACATGGAAGAGAAAGGAGCAAAGTAGAGCTCATCTTTCCAGCGTTCATTCTTTCTCCTTTGCTAAAGTGTGTTCCCCACTGATCTCACAGATCTGACTTCGATGCTTTCACACCAATCACAAAGGGATCACTAAAGAAATCCTGAATAAAATAAAAGTTCCACAAACACTAATTGTGTGTGCACAGGGTTGGGAGACTTCGTATCAAATCATTTTGTCCACATTAAAGAAAAAAATAATAATATGAATAAGGCTTTTGTTAAAAGTACTGGGAAGGAGAGAGGGGAGCGAGACTAAGTAATCCCCCTTTTGTCTTCCATCTGTCTATTCTGATTTTGTGTATGTATATGTGCTGATGAGAATCAAACTAGGTGCTTGTGCATGATAACCATATGCTATGTCACTGAGCTACATCCCCAGCCCCTTAAATTTTATATATGTGCATTAGTTTTATCATTTACTATTTCCCTTTATGTATTAATAATTCTTTATTGCTCTGGAAGTAACTAGACCAATATTCAGTGAAATCATGATACACAATTAATATGCCTATCCCAGGAAGATGAGCCCACATCATAAGCCATGAATGAAGACACTCAGAGGCTGACAGGCAGGTGGTGTCCACCACAAACCACACACCATCTACAGCTCCCAGCAGAGGGCCTGGCCCACCATCAACATTCAAAGTCATAGCACCTGTGCCACAGAATCAGCTTATGAATGCAGAGGGAGGTATGAAATAAGTACCACTCATAATTAAAAACTGTGCTTTAAGCTCAATTCCACTCACTGGAGTCCTTGTTTATAGCTTAACTTCCCTCTCCACTATGAAACTAAACACAGGCCAGGAATTAGGGACCCCAGAGCTAAGTCAGGTTTGCAGTGAGTTCAGTTCCCTCATACCATAATTTAAAACAAAACAAACCTAAGCCTCTTTAAACAATTAAGATATTTTACATTCAAAGTCTAGATCTCAGGCTTGGGATGTGGCTCAATTGCTGAGGGTTTACCTAGCATACATGAAGTTTTGGAGTCAACTCCCAGCACAGTCTATTATTCCAGCACCTGGGA